>JAQIWO010000888.1:0-11793 GCA_034695405.1 Entomobrya muscorum | reverse complement strand
GGTAGCTCATGCATGTAATATACAATAATATTCATTCCGTCCTACTATAGAATTCCCTATAGGTAATAAATTTGTCTCTGTTTTCCCCGAGAGTTGGGCGGGTCAGTAAACCCATCTGTCCTTTTCTGTTTACCTTTACTGATCTCTGTGTGTTTATGTGTGTGAGTCGAGTCAGTCGAGTGGAAGAGCTCTCTACTTTGATAAATTAAGTGTTCAAGAGTGCACAAAATAGTCCCCCTTTTTAATTGTCTATTTTCATTAGTGATTTAGTCAGTAGTGTTACCATTTAATAGTTTATAATAAAATAGCTATTTAAATATTTTGATAATGTCTGGTTTCTCATTTGGAACGGTGGCAACCCCCACACAACAGCAGCCACCACCGCTGTTTGGAACACCGTTGGCGTCGTCCACTCCAGAAACTTAAGAAAAATAAAATCTTAATTAAAGTATTATTAGTAATTAGACTAATGCAAAACATTTTTAATTATACAGGTTTATGATTGGTTTTAATGGGAGTGATTATGTTTTTTGGTGTTTTTTGTTTTAGGTTTGGAGCGGCTGGATTCAGAATGTCAGATCCAGCTTGGGGAACGCCGTTTGGGTCTTTGAATATTTCAACTTTTACAACTATTAGTGCCGCAGCTAATGCATCTGCTAATGGATTCAACTTTTCATCCGCACCGTTAGTTTAATCTTTTGTTTTAATTTAGAAATTGTTAACTGTTCTTTACAGAAGACGGAAGTTTTGTCTAATTTAATTAAATATTTTGGCAGAGCCACTGGCAGTTTACAACTACAGCAACCGCTGCAACAACAACAGCAGATAACCCAACAACCGCAAATGGGATTTTCTCTTGGTGGGGGTGCAGGTCTCCAGCTAGGTGCTCCAACGGCAACTACTTCATCAGCACCTGGGATCGGACGACTAGATGGTTCATTTAGCTTTGGAGGTGGGCACATTTGTGCTGGAATTGGCGTTGCGGCATAACCTGCATCCGCTGCAGCTGCTCCACAAATACGACAACCTGGTAAATATATAACTATTGCAATTCATTATTTGTTTTCAAGTAGGTAGCAGTTTTAGTTTAGTTTTTCTAATTGCTAATCACAATGACCTTTTTTATTTATTTCCTGTCGCAGCTACGACTTCTATAGGTGGATTGGGAAGGATTCCTAGTAATGCATGTCGTCGACTTGCCACTCTCGCATTAGGCAGCGATTTTGGTAGTGAATGGTCCACGAGAAATGAAAACCGAGAAATCCTGGAGCAACGTGTTCCGCAAGAAATTCTTGCTGCTGCTGAAGAAATAAAGTATCAAGAATTAATTTGATCCAATTAAATTAATATACATGATTTAACTTATCAAATATCTTGTATTTATCTCAACTTGTCCACAGATCACAAATTAATTACCATAAAACGATGATGATGGATATCAACCGTAACTTCGACTTGGACATTGACGTGGTCGCCGAGATAATTAAAGAGGTTCGAATGGGACTCACTACTCTCGAAAGTCTGATGCAAAAGCAGGAACTTCAAAGTGCGTCGTTTATCAAAGACATGCAGGAGGTGACGATATCTTTATACTTATCTTATCAAAAGTTATTATCAAAAATAAATATTTAATAATTTAATTGCTCATAATTTTTCAAAAATATTATTCTTCAGTTAAGTAAAGACATGGACCTCTTATCCAAAGCAAGAGACGTTCCCGTTTACGGTTACGGAGAAACTTCCACTCTCTTCCATAATTTTTTGTATGAGCTTATCGAAAAGTATGCCGCTCGAATGTTAAAATACAATGTGGAAATCGAGAGAGCAGAGATTTCCCTGCAAGCTGTAGTTGGATCTTACACTATCAATGCAAAAGGTGTTAAATAAATAAAGAGAAAATAATTATTATTGCTGGCTTATCAATCTAGCTTATGTCTTAAATTGTCTCATTATTCCCTTAGAACTCTGGGCGTCCCTCACTTCTATAAAGGATACAGTGATTCTCCTCGCCGGTCAAATCCAACAGCTGCACGATGATATGTGTAACCAGCTAACAGTGCACAAAAATATTTCACAGGTTATCTACGCCGCCACTTATACATAATTAATTAGTATTGTAATAACTAATTTATAATTTATAGTTTTTATAATTGTAATATTTTCAATGCATTTCCTTTCCGTAGCCTCCATGATGGGATCTTATCTCGGCTCTACATCCCCAGAGGCACGAGCGCTTTCCTGAAAAGATTAAATAAGCTACGTTAGTCGTGTCGTGAAATACGTGAATTACTTCAATAAAAGAGCGGCTGATTATTGTTTATGTGAATATTTTTATTCCGTGTTAATAATGATAAGAGCTTCGTCACTGTCGGTGCTAGATTAGCCCACACAAGAAGCATCCACGGAGGAGTGAAGAAGCACATGTGTGACTTCTGTGAAGAGACGTTTTTCACAGTGGCTGACATGACCAAACACGAGGAGGGTGTTCATCAGATCTTCAACAACGGAGTGGCTGCATTCTGGCCAGGAGAAATGGACGACTAACAATCGGTTGTATTATTTGTGTTGTAAATAGATATATTTAAGTTTGCCTACGGTTATCCTAATTATTTCTTTATTTTTGGAATTTAGCATTTTCCATTGTTCTATGTGTTTTAGTAAAGTAATCAGTTTTATTAATTCCAAAAGATTACCGGCACTTTTTTTTATCGTTTTGTAGTTAGAGGTAAGTGTAATATTCTGTTAGAACCATGTAAATCATAATACTAATTATAAATCTAATCATTATGCACAAGTGTTCTTGACATTCAAAATTTATTATTGTCTTGAATGAGTTTGTATGAATTAGTATGTAATTATATCTAATTTTAATAATATTATCTTTTTATGTAAATGAGGAGGAATAAACCTCTTTCTAATATTATAAATAATTATCGAGTTAGGTTTAAATTAGTTAAATGTTGTGGAATTTAATACAAAATTAGTAAATATGCAATCGTTGTATTAGTAGTATGCATAGTTGTATCTGATTTAGATTGAACTTGTAATCCAGACATCCAATTTATTAATGTATTTAAATTCGTTCGTGTAGACTTTTGTTATGCTGATGCATAAATAAGATGTAATCGAATAAACATTACAAAAATAATTAAATTTATATGTGGTTGACTAGATATCGTGATTAGTGAAAGGAATTTCCCTATAATTTAAATCAATTTATATTGATTTTGTGGGAAAGTCAAGAATTGCATATTTTTATTAAATGATACCCACATAATAAAGTATTTAATAAGCATAATTAATAAAGTATCGTATATTTAGAACACAAATATTTTGTTGGGGTTTTCACTATTATTTTGCACTTTGTGCCATGATACGAGTCAAAAAATGGCCAATTTTTATTTTTAAAGCACTGCTGGATGCTGGTCAAGTTCAATTAAATGTCAGTTGAATTTTCCCACCAATTCCACTTGATTGAGAGAAATGAGGTTAATGGAAATGCTTTGAGTTTTTGGGAAGAATAAATATTTTACTGAATCATTAGTATATTTTTTGCAACTGTTTACACCTCGTGTAGTTAAATGAATGTTTTTACATTAAAGTAATACAACAATACTTACTAAAAAATAAGTAAGGATTGTGGAAGAGCCATAATGATAATGTGATTGGCTACTTTTGGCAGTTCACTTAACTAATTCTCAATTAACTGAACGGAAATCAAGAACAATGATCACTGCCAACATGTGTGGCTGTATAAATTCTACACGGCTCTAGAAGACAATAGGAATGCAGTCATACTGTTCTTGTCGTAAACAGCAATGCATAACGTCGGCCATGCCTAAATTTTAAACTATAATTAACTTGATTGCACTTTCCTAGTTTAAAAAAACATTCTGTTTCTCATGCAGAAATTTCGATGCTTAACGGCCTATAAATAAGATAATCACCAAAAGACCGGAAGTCTCAAGATCTCTTTTCTTGATAGACCTTCTTACGAAGTGATTTGCTGGAATGGCAGGCGTCCAGAACGTTTCGGCTCTGTTTGTGACGGAAATGGACCGTAGATAGGATTAAATCATACTGATAACCAGCATAAGAGTCACGGTCAGCAACGATGACGACGCCACAATAAGCGGAATCATAGTCATGGTGACCGCAACAGACATAAAAATTGACGACATACGGGAGAACGAAGAACCTCCATTGATTTTGGAATACACGTTCCTTTCAGCCCAAGATTTATCCACATTGACAATCAGGGATGTAGGAAACGACAGCCCTGATGGTGAAGTTGAGGATTCAGCTCCCATTAGACGAGAGAGAGGTCATCACCCCCACAAAGCCGTAAAGATAGTAATAAACTGTCACGGAATCAAAAGGAGGTCCTAATTAATGATAAGCTGGCATCCTCATCAACCAGATTAAGATTTGTTGGCGGATGTGAAGGAGTTTAAGAAAATAAGAGAAATCTGTGGCGGTAACTTGAATGGAGGTGGTGAATTGGGGATATGGCGGTGCGCGATGGTCAACCTAGAGAAACATGTCCACGTTAACAGAACTCCATTAGCGTCGAGATGTGATGTTGGAGGAAAATTGAGGATTTTTGAAAGGAGGTTTTGAAAATACTTATGATGATCAGGGGAAGGAGGAGGATGCCCAGATCTGCTGGAAAATATCAGAGTAATCGGACGCGACTGTGTGGTTGGTTTACAGTTCATTGTTTGAAGCTGATGGATGCATGGAGTTAAAAACGGGGAAATGAGTATTTCAATAAGAATAAACCAGGAAACTTAAAGCACAATTATAGACCCCCAGGACAGATGTCGAGGTTCTTTGAATCTTCTCTTGAATGTATTATGAAAATTGTACGGAAAGTTTGAGGTTGCCTGCTAAATTGCGTTGGTTGCGTTGCCATCTAGTCGAAATAAGTGTCGTTTTTCAACTACGACACGGAGAAACATAATGTTTAATGGAGTGTCATTTTTTCATTGACCCTCTTCGCGCTCAGCGTGGAATGCAGATGAGAAATGAGACTGCTCGTGAAGGTTAGAAGAACGCTAGTTAGAATTTCTCAAAATTTAGGATAAAAAGTTCGAAGTAAATTAAATACTTGATGATCATCGTAACTTAAATGAAAAAGGAAACCCATTTCCCAGGGCATTTTTTAAAACTGACATCGACCAAACTAAGGCTTGAAGCCCTTTCCCTAGATTCTGGAAGGTTGAGTTTGGAAATTTACAAGGTTTTAGTTTTTGATATTCCATGCGTTAGCTCTAATAACAACGTCGAAGAAAATCTGGATTCATTCTGTAAGAATATTTTATGTAAAGTGCTATTGTTGCAATTTTCGTGCCGTATGTTGCTGCACATGTAAATTCTTGACACTTTTAATCGGTCTGCATTTTATTTGAAGTACCCGAAAATTGCTTAAATGTGGAGCATACGTCAATCTTCAGATCAATGCTTTAGCTTTGAAGGACAGGAATATCTTCAGAACATTTTAATTAAATGTGCAGTTACACTCGAGGAACTTTAAAGGAGACTTGGGTCATGTAACATTAAAGTCACTAAAACTGTGAGTTTCATAAAAGGAAGAAAAAAAATAGCTTGACACACGAAGCGCTGACGACAGTGCCGATGATAACAGTGAATTGTAGTAATTGATTTATTTTTATAGCATTTTTGACGCTGTTTATCGTTTACATATGCAAAAATAAATTATACTCTACCTAATTATTATTCTCTAACTGGCTCGATTTCGCTTTCTGCTGCTGTGGATTTTTCAAAATAAAAAAAATCGCCTTTAACTGGAATTCTCCTGCTCATGTAATCCTGCTCCCTTTTTCCATAATACATTAATACATACTCCACCAAGCCAGGTTTTCGTCGTAACTGGGAGATTTAAAATTTTCACCGCATTTAAAAAATAAACTTCTCAGTTAACCAATCCATATAAAAACTCCTATATAAAATTCTTATAATAATAATAATAATCACATACACAGTTTTTTGCCGTGAATTTTAAAATTGCCCATGCCCAACTTCTTCTTACGAATTCAATATCGAATCTTCTCAAAAAAATTATTCCCTTATATCTCCACTTATTAGTTTTTGGTGAAACATCTGTTAACGTCTTGTTGTGTGTTCCACGCTTTACTTCCTACCTCTATACCTATTTTTTAAATATGGACATCTTTAGCCATGTATATATCTTCAAAAACATTATTACAAGACAACAACGTTTGCAGATTGCAAGAATTCACATTTCATTAATTAATTATTGTTTTTGAGATATTTGGTTTGGTCATTGGAGCTCAATAAATTCTCACTTATTTTGAATATTTGATGATGACCAACACGAGGCAAAAGTCATCTGCGCCGTCGTCGTCTAAGTTTTATATCTTTTTGTTGCGAAAAGATACATAAACGACAATAATCCACAATCAAAAACAAAAATGTGTGCTTAGTGATAACAAATGGTTTTGGATATTTTAATGGATATAAAATAATAAAATAACATAATGTTTTCTGCAAAAATAAAAGTATGGTCCTATATATAGTTTTTCGGAAGGAAAATATATAAAGTTTCACACACAAAAATTACAATATGTCCATATTTCGTCATCATTATGATAATTCCATGTTCCTAATTAAGTTTATAGCCATATTCTCGCCGCATTATCAGGTGGAACTTGTCAGTGATCGTTGCTCAGCGCTGCCAGTGCAGCGTAATTTTTGTAGTCAATTTGTAATTATGGTTGTTGTCATAATAATTTTTACTTGCTCAATGACCAACAAACCACATGTACGAATCTCCTTGCTGTTATTAACGCCGGTTAGCTCGCGTTCATCAAGTACATTAAATTTAGGTTTCAGCTCTGATTGAATGCTTGACATATTTGCCTGTTTTTCCACTTGTTCCTGATTCATATTGGATTGGAGTAAGGCATGTGGGTCCTTTTTATTATCTTAATGGCTGTAGTACTCTTTCGGTTCAAGCTTTCAGTTCATCACATTATCAACACATTGTTCTAATTTACTCATGTTAACAACATCATTATTACTATCATCACAATATGATTGCAGGGTTCTTAGTTTGCTGTACATTTAGTGCTGCTATGGTTATGCTCATGCGTAATCTTTTTATCTGATGATGACATATTTACAATTCTGAAAAAACCGTTCCTGGAGAATGATCCAAGGAATGTCTGCGCCAAATTTGAGCTCAAACTGACGAATCATATGGAAGAAATGCCGTGTCCTTTAGACGGCCTTACACAACGTTGTCGGGCCCCCACCGCCTCCATACAAGATTTTTTCGGGGTTTGGTAGGAAGAAAAGTTTCATTATTTTTGGTGCGGAACCCAACCATGCTACTTTTTTTCCTTAAATAAATGTCGCTTCGCATTTATTGCGATATCTCATGGAGTTATCTCTCAGCTATTTCTAGTTTATGTTAATGCGACTTCGTTACCGATTCATCCATTATTTATTTTGTATTATGGTAAGAAGTAGATTATATATATCTATATAACAAACAAGTAAGTACTAATTGCTAACGAGAAGAAGCTGAAGAGTAATATTATTCGCAAAATCTATGCATTTCAATGGATTAAGTCTATCAACAAAATTCGGAAATTAAAATCTTACGCAACGCAGCAACGACATTGCCGTTTTTTGGAGCCTAAATTATTAGAAAACAAGGAACGAATTTTTCTTTCGGTTTTCTTTGTCTTTTTTGCTCAGGCGGGATTTTAAGCTGGGACAAGGGACAAAATTTTGGAATCAGGGACGATTTTTTCGATTTCCTTTTTTTGCTCATGCGGGATTTTGTCTTTTGACAAGGGACGAAATTTGTTTTTGAGGGACGTTGGGTCATGCGGGATTTTCTCCTCAAACATGGGACCAAAAATCTGCGTTGCAGGTCCACGTGTAAGGTTTTCCATGTCCGACAAAATTTATTGATCCAAACATAACTCCTACCAAACTAAAACTTTTGAAAATCTTTTGTTGAAACTGTAGTCCCCCTGTTGAAAACGCCAAATTTCACCGCATGTCGGCTAAACTTTCCTTCAACTTTTAATGAACGCTTGCCATCCCACCAAGAAAAACAACTTGCAACATAAATGCATCGATTAAAAGCATCGTCAGCATTCCAATCTGAATTATATTTTCATCTGTTGGTGGCATTTTTATCAGAATATTGGTAGCAAAGACTTCCAAAGCTACTCCCACAAGAACCACACCAGTGACCAGTACCTCCTGCACAATTTCATTCATCAGAACTATAAGCACTTGCAGAGTTCGGTATTTCACAGTAATTTGAAATGGCGAATAGTTCCTATCGAATCAAGTTTCTGGAAACCTAATCAAAATAAATAAATAAAATTATTTCATCAAACTTTAGAAACTTTGGCAAAATATGGCATTATGTATGAAGGTCAAAATCTTGCTCTAACGTTTCCGCTATATCCGCTAGTGTTATTATGCACATAATTAGTACGCCTGAGGTAATTAAAGGCCCAATATTCATTCCAAAAGACCACATCCTGTGATTCAACAAAAGTAGGCTTGCCTTCAAGAACATTTGGAACTGCCATGGACACGATTGATTTAGCTCATTCATGAATTCTAGTAATTTGGGATAGGAACATTCTGGCAGAATCCAGTACCCGGAAATGGATATTTGACAGGGATTTCCCCAATGAAGTGTATAAACGAGTAGAATTGGTAGATAAATGGCGGTTAAGTAAGCTCCAACGGCGAAACATAGATTCAGCTTTACAACAAGGAAATATTTTTGTTTGGTTCGAGAATCGTGGAACGTTTCGGCCATTTTTAGAAGCCCGTTTATACATGCGCAGATTGTGTAAGCGTTGGTTTTGCTTGCATTGATAAAGAATCGAGCAAATATCATAACGAGAGATCCCACAAAGAAATTAAAATTTTCAATCCATTTTCCTTCGACTGAATGAACAACTGCGATTTTGTAAAAACCTCCGGTTATCAAAACGAAGAGGAGATACGTAGCTTCCCAATTTTACGTACATTTCTCTCATTATCCAAGATATTTTCTTTAATCAACATTTCATTCAAGTCCTTATTACAGTGAACTATGACGGTGCCTAAGGATTTGGAACGCTGGCAGCAGCATTCAAAAAACTGGAAATGTTTTTGTAACATTTTGTAGATTTTAAAATATAAGTCCGTCAACGAAAATTAAGTTTCACAAGAAGGCATGGGTTCTGGAAGATGCAGTAAAAATGGTTTATTCGCGATCTAAGAAAATTCGTGCCTGCTTGTGAAAACGTGATTGTTTATGAATAAGACGCGACATGCAAATTAAAGAAATAGTTTTATTAATAGTCACAAATATTACTTCACATGGCGTATTTATCGATTAAACTTGACGACACAAAGTCGAGTCGGCTTCCTAGGGTTTTTTATATGATATGCCGCCAAAAAATCAATAATAACTAGATTTAAGATGACAAAAATAGGAATATAATCCAGCTACAATATTTCAATTTTTTAGCATGTTTACCAAAGCATAACGTTTATTATCCACGTATTCACGTGGTTTGTTGTTTTAAGTTTTTTAAAACAACTACCAAATTTAAAAAATATTTACGACGATTTATTTATGCGCTGCGATAAAAATTCGTAGTGGTTTTTTTTCTCAAAACTGTTACACTGCTTATATCCCATTAAAATTTTAAGGATTTGTTTAAATTTTCATAATTCTTTTATATAGCGAGAAAAACTCGATAAAAGCATGCCATCGATTGGTCATGCATACATTCAAAAGTTTAATACCACATTAAATATTTCCTTATGCTCGTTTACATCGTAAAATGCTATACTTTCATAAAAAAAATTGTTGTTTCTTGTCGATCATGCCATCTTAAATAAACGATATTCTTTTATCGAAACATCTTATATTTGAATTGTTTTTCTTTATTTGGAGTCTTGTCTTTTATTGGTCTCACTTTCCTTATAACCAGCTAAAAAAATTCTAGAAAAGTTTAAATTGTGGCGCAATACGTAGCCGAAAAAAATACAGTCAACATGTTAGAATTTCAAGACACAAAGTTATAAAAGTTTAGTTTGAAATCGAAGTAAAAGTTTCTGATTGACAGTTGTTGCTATTAAACCGAAAAAAATCTGTCAATTGTTAAGAGCCAAGTATCAGTGAACTGAAAATTTCAGTTGACTGAAGGGATTAAAGTAAGTAATTCAAACCTTTTTTAACAGTTTTTCTTATCTCTTTATAAACATAATTTGATATCAACAGAAATAATCATGAGGAAATTTTTTGTTATGTAGGAATTTCATGCATTAAATTTTCATCTCGGTCTGGTAATAACCTTACTTCATGTACGAAACATGTTGACAGATCAAATGAAAAAAAAGTTAACCGGGCGACTGGGATTGTTCGTGAAATGCACCTTGTCAGGTGGCTTCTACTGGAACAAAACGAAGAAACAATTCGTCCCATTACAATCCTATTTGTACTGGTCCTGGTGCATTGAGTATTTCGTCGGCCACGTATTTCAACTCTACTTTGTCACCTTCCTCTATTTCAATTACAACCAAGAAGTAATTCTGGAAGTTTCATCAGAGAATGCTTATAAATTCAATGCCAACGACATCATTCTTCTTACATTTGTTGGAGCACTGTTCTGGTTTCTCATGACAGGCATTCTTGCTTTTGGATCTATCGCGATTGAATACAACGCAGAAATAGCGCAAACCATGAATCAACTAATGTTTCTGAACAAATGTATGGAAACGCGGTTCGGAAGACCTAGTCCCCGTATGCCGAACAATGCCCGGAAAGTACAAACGCTACTTAATATGCTTTGCTACCTGCCTCTAACCTTCCCAATAATCTTTGGAGGTTCCCTGTTTCACCCTGCTGATCCTGTTCGAAATATTGTGGAAGCGCTATTTGAAATAGAAGTGACACTGGGCTCGATTTTTGGATGGACAGTACTCCTGGCTGAGATGTGGGCTGTTTTGGCCTTCACTGGAATTGTGGTTTCCGTCGGCCTTCTCGTAGTCCTGAGCATATACAGCTGTGAGCACTGGCTTTCAGCCGTTATGCCATCACAACATGCAAATGTAATCAGACTCGCTGGGAAAACTTACGTCGAAACCGAATACTTTGGGAAGGTTGGGGAAACAAAACTAATTCTTTTGTATCGGTCAATGCAGATCATTGCATGTTCAACAAACGCAATCATAGCAAATATTCGATATGCGTACCACTCAATGGCACTTTTGGTAATTACTGTAATTTCCAGCTTTGCGTTGATCAGGTATACCGATATGTTGGTGGGAAATGGGTCGCTGATGGGCTATTGTATGGCAGCGATTTTAGCAACATCGATGATAATTGCCATATTCATGTTCTACGTGGAATGCGATATGGCTGATGGGTTGGATAATGGATGGACGAGCTACAAAATGCGAATACTTCAGTGTGCCGGACGACGGAGTTGTGCTTTCAAGGCGGCGCGGTCGTTTCGTTCTGTGGGAATAATGATGGCGTTCCCGTTTTGTAATGTCAACAAAAGCACGTTCTTGGAATGGTGCAATGCCGTCGTAGATAATTTAGTGAACATTTTAGTTAGTATGTAAACGTACTAGAAATATTTATATGGAAACAATCATATGCAGCACGTCCACTTAAAAGCTAACAATAAGTGTGGAGTTAGTAAGGAGTAAAATATACTTCATCTCTAAAACCCTTTGTATTATATTTAGAAAATTGTAAGATTTGTTTATTGT
>JAQIWO010000887.1:0-11793 GCA_034695405.1 Entomobrya muscorum | reverse complement strand
CTGCACTCATGAAGTCAGACCTCAGCATGCTGTTATTACACATAGCTGAATACACTACATATTATGTTTTTCCTTATTCACTCATGCGTCGTCAGTTTTCTTTTAATTGTCATGGGTGTTTTAAAACATTTCCCATGGTATGGAATTTCAAAAAATCCGAGGGTTTCAAAATTTAAAAAAAAAACATTTATTAAACAGTTGCAAATTTTAAAGCTTATATTATTTTAAACAAAACAGGAAAAGTAATAATGTGTGGTGATGGTGAACGCAAAAATAAATTTGTGTGCAGTGGATTAACTTTCAATCGAAAAAAGTAATCTAAAAAAGTAGCAGGTAAATAAACTGGCTTACTTTTCAGCTAAAACTTAAAAATTTTAAACAAATAAATACAGTGGTGGGAAGAAGGAAACCAACAGAATTTTTCCCATTAAATTATTCTCCAATATTTTTCATTATTCCGTTGATTTAAAATGTTATAATTACAAATTTTTCTCCTCAACATTTTTTTCTAAATCGTTGACTTTGTTTTCATGCTCATGTACTCTTTAATTTCATATAAAGTCTATTTGAAAAATATTGCCTAAAACCATGAAGTCGATAATTATTAATATTTATATATTAATGTATGCAAGTTATTTTAGATAGTTTAGTTTAAGTTTTTATTTGTGGCTTAGCAAGGGCAGACAGCCCCCACACAAAATTATATAATAACATGAGCATGAGGTATGAAGAAAAAATGTAAATATTATTATAGTAAATGCTCATTTGTGTTTGGCGGTGATAGGATTCCCTCGGTCTTTCCGAGTCTATTCCATTAACAGGTTGTTTTACCTTGTAGCCAGCAATTGTAATTTGCCAACTTTGCATAATGTATAATTTCAATAAAGTAGATTCGAACCTTTATTTGTGTTTGACGATAGGATTACCTCGGGCCTCCCGAGTATATTCCCTTGAGTATATTTTTAACAGGAATTGCAATTTGTCAGCTTTGATTAATGTATAATTTCAATTTAGTAGATTCAAATATTCATTAGTTTGGCGATAGGATTTCCTTGACCATCCCGAGTATATCCCACTTATGTAACTTTTTGCCAGCAAATGTGCTTTGTTAAAAGGTAGTTTTACTTCCTTCCAAGCATTGTTACTCCCCACGTAGAAATGCACGGGTTTTAATGAATTGGATAGGAAGCTAGTCAGTCGATTAGTCGATGTACCGTGTCTTCGGACTTGCAAAATCTTACGCAACGCAGCAACGACGTTGACATTATTTTACAGCCCAAATCATATCAAATAAGGGACGATTTTTCTTATCAGGGATGCTCGAATTTTTTTTTCGATTTCCCTTTTTTGGTCATGCGGGCAAGTCTGGTGTGTTAAGGGACGAACATTTTTTTTTGAGTTACGAAAAATCCGTAGTTTGCGGTGTTTTGGCGTTTGTTAACGTCGACAAGGGACAAAAAAAATTGGAGGTACCAAAAACCCGTTTTTTGTCATTTTTCGCGTCGACAAGGGACGAAAAAAAAATATTTCCTTTTTGTTCATGCGGGCAAGGGTGGTCAACAAGGGACGAATTTTTTAGGGACGTTAGGTCATGAGGGATTTTCCCTCGGAAAAGGGACGGAAAATCTGCGTTGCAGGTCCATGTGTAAGATTTTGCACGTCCGCGTGTCTTCATTGTATGAATGTAAGATTTATGGGTGTGTAGCCTTGAAGTTTGGTGGAGGTCTGGGACCCGTACTATATATTACAAATACAGCTGGAAATGGCGAGAACTAATTATTAGAAAAAAGGTAGATGTATGATTGCGCATAATTGTGCATGCACATAATTATAGCGCATTTCGGTATAACTTTTTAAATAGCAAAACAAAGGTTTTAATAAATTGTGAAATAAGTCTGGAAGAAGTTTAATAATTTTTAAACAACGCAGCTTATTTCGATGGATACTCTTTTTTAATTTTTAGATACATTTTAGTTCATTTTCCCTAAAAACACACTAAATTAAGGTGGAATACTATCATAAGTATTTAGTTCGTACTTACATACATAAAAAGAGCTAAATAAAACATGCAATAAGTTTTTAAAAATCTCAGCATCCTTACCTAGGAGTCATGTAGTGCATTTAAAGTTCAGATTCTTATTATAAGTGGTTGTAAAACTTAATTCATTATTCAAAATCTTTTATAAAATAGTAGTTGAGGGTTCTAGAGTTATATTTATTTTAATATAAATATGAACATTTTAAAATTTTAAATAAAACATAAGAGTATGTTTACTTAATAATATTTGTTTTTTTTAGCTCAAGTGAGTTGTATTATGTCGGTAAGGCGTGGATTTAATATAACCATACGAATTGTTTTTAATTTCATTACAATGTATTTATAAGGTAAATAATAATAATTGTGTATAAACCTATGAAGAAGTATGACTTCTGATTATTATTACATGTTTTACAGGGCTGTAGTTCAGTCTACAGACAACCTCCAAATTTGAAGCTTTGGAGCCGAATTCGGTGGTTTGTTTATCAATTATAGCGCTAATTTGAAAGTAACCAAAAGTATTAGGAGTACAACTGTTTTTATTTTTTAAATCGAAGAAATGATTAATAAGAAAAATCCAGCGTGGCAAATCGCGGTTTTACCGTGCCCGTTTCGAGTAATTTGCTTTTAAAAACGTTAGTGTAGGCGCCGTTTGGATGATATTTTGTGATTATTATATCACCTTCTTTGTATATTGTATTGGCATTGTATTGTTATGCTAAGCTACTTTATCCTGTCAAGTTGTATTTATTTAGTAGCAAATTTGTATAAATATATTGAGCAACAATTGTCGCTTTCATTATACTCGGTTATGTCATGAAATATTCCAAAATTCCTGTAATTTTTTTTCTAGATTCAGTACATTAATGCAAAAGTCATTTGCGGGCTTTCATCCATGAATGAACCCCGTGACCCCAGACACGGGTAAATATTACTTCACCGTGACATTATATACGATTTTAATATAAACCCAAATTCCAGGCTTTAGTACTATCAGCCAAACCAGATTATATTTTAGCTAATTTAAAACATGAACATGCCGTTGTTTTAGAAGTAGAATCCGAATCCGTTGTCTGCATTTTCAAACATTTTACCGTTTTGGAATCCCAGACAATCTTGTGGTGTCGCTGGCTTTAAACCGGAGTATTTCAAGACGAAATCCAACAAAATTGTCTAATAGTACTTAATTGTTAATGTACAAAAGGTTTAGAATAAAGAATTTTCGGATTTGTTTTTTAGAATAAATCAGTTTTGACGCAAATGTTTTCTTAATTTTTCATAAATTTCGAATTCGGGAAAAAGTGAATTATGCAGAATTAACTTTTACGCATTACTGCTAAGTTTCAAGTTCCTAGCTCAAAAACGGAGGCCGTTGGCGTCTGTCAAAGATACTCGTTTTTTTCTCGAAAAACTGATGCCTGTTCCTGAGGGCACGGAGCTTTATTATTTTTAAATAACAATAATATGAACATTTATACAAAATCTATAATCTGAATTGTATTAAGTATGACTTTTTTGAAGTTTTCAAGTGTAATCGCTGGTTATTCCTTGGATTTATGTCCTTACGGTTATAAAAAGGCATTTTTCTAGTTAGCCTAGAAAGTGTCATCAATATAATATAATATGATTTAATTTCTTGCTTAAAATATAGATAAATATAGATTAGATTTTTAATTTCAAATATGTATTTATGTTAACAAAATTTTTTCAGACCTTTATACTATATACCGAATGAGGTGTTTATTATGGAAGAAGGAAGGCATCGAAATAAGTAAAGAATGATGATAAAATACACTTGAAATTTCACTTCGTTAACCATTACATAATTCAAGAAATATGTGAGTTTTATTATTAATGGTCGAGATTCGTCAATTCAAACGATGTTTCTTTTAAATTCTATTTCTGACGGATTCTGGTAAATACAATCAGAGGATTTTCTTTCATTTCCCTTCGTTCAGTCATTATGCATCGTTGGAGCTTGGAGCATTTTCGTTTAATTTATCACATGTTTCATATAGGGCCCTTCATTCAAAATGAAAAGAATGTACTTTGATGGCAACCTCCCTGTTTCCCATTCAAAAACAACTTCTTGTTGACTTTGTATCAGGAACCCGGAATCTTCGCGAACGCGCGAACGCCGTTCCCGGGATCGTGTCAAAAAAAATCCGGGTTTTTAGCCGGGGCAAAGGCTAGGCGAGCAAAAACAATTACGGATTCCGGGTTATTTGCAAGCCTGCATGCGGGCAAAAAATACACGTTCCGGGATTTTGGCAATTTTTTTGCCGTTCGCGACCCGTTTCCGGGATTCCGGAAAATCAGGGGTTCCATAACTGATCCGGGATTTTTTGTTGTAAATTCACGGTAACAGAGGAATATTCCAGATACCTGCTTTTCATCGTACCCGATTCCAGATTGGCTCTCTGAAAATCATGACGGATGTTTGGAATGGCCCCTTACGTTACGCTATGGTTTTATGCTTTGGTTCGGAATAAACGGGAAAATACATACAAAAGAGGGGCATCATGAGAGATAAGTCCCATTAATTTCTTAACAAGCCCAAGTAAGCTTTATTTGGTACGACTCTTGATAAAAATGGATTAAATTGGTAGGTACTATTACTTTTTCCTCTAGCATTTATTGTGTTGAGCAGTAAGCATATGGGCAATAATATAACTGGTTCCACCGTTGCCGAAAAGCTCGTCCCCTTTATTACTTTCGAGTCGCTTGTCAATAACCATTTTCATGTGTGGTTTTGCCTTATCGTATACACCCTTTGGATTTCAAGCTATGGGTTCGGTCAAGTGGTTCAATCTATATTTACACAAAACAAAATATATCCTGAGATATTTTCTGTGGTGTCACGATTAAGCTTTTCATTGCACTTGGTCTAGATCACTTGTACGTTTTGGGTAAAATGTCTAAACAATCGCTTTTTCCAAGAACATGGCTTTCGTAGTTCATGCAAGTTTTAGTCAGGCTAGAGTACCAGCATCATTCTTGACAGCTTTAGAGGGAATAAGTAGAGATTCAAGAGGCTTGAGATTTGTATGTGAACTATATTGCTTTCAAACAAGTAAACCAAGTTCTAAAAGTCTGCGTTAGAAAGAATTTGTGTTTTTCGTGTCTTGCTTGTTCAACTTCACGAGAAAAACAAACCAATATGAATAAATTATGAATGAAAATTGTTCGGTGGCTTTGAGAGGAAAAGCAAACAAATGACGAGAGGATATGAAACAAAAAGACGAAACGGAAATGTCAATTTTAAATTGAATATTTTCAAGTTTTTTTTTAGATATTATAAGTTCATTACAATTTATAAATTGTTACCTACCTTTGTTGTCGGGCAACTGCCCTTTTTAATTTATTTTTTATTTATTTGAAATATGTGGATACGTAGAGGTTACGTAGAGGTTTCATAGTTTTTTTTTCAAGTGATTTCACATAAGTAATCGTGCACGAACAAACACAATATTATGACACAGTGTATGTAAAGCTGTGGTTTCTTCAAAGCAAAAATATGGTTATGCCTTTAAATTTTAACCCGAATTTTCGCTTCGCTCGATTAAATTCTGACACGTGCAGTGTGATTATGTATATATGTGCTTTCCCTTCATGGAAAAGAACCTCCGCGTATGAAAGCATACTTTTGCCACCATTAGATTTGCTGGTTTTTCGCTAGTTCCTAAATTTAATAATTATTTATTTCAGTTTTAAATATTTAGTTTTACATTTTAAAATTGTTATAAAAAGCAAAAACAATTCAAGGAAGACGCTTGAAAAACAATTAAAATTAATGAAAACCTGAAACCCGGAGACTGATTGGAATAGCGACTGGCGACTACAAGGGCGGAAAACTTCAGAAAAGGCGTTTTTAATTTTGATAATATGAATTCACTCGTCACGAAGTTGTAAGGTTCTAGGATTTCGTTTCAGCGTAGTCTAGCTGGTTCATCTTTTTTACTACTTCATTACTTCATGAATCTAACAGATCATTAAAAAAAATTGGTTTAACGCAACAAAACAGAATTCGTTTTACAATAAGTACATAATCAAAACTTTATTTAATATATTGATTGAATATATAGTGCCGTATTCATACAAACTTTGAAAGTTTTGGACAACAACTTATTACTTATTAACCCCATACAAAAATTAAGTTAACCAATTCAAACTATAAACAAGTAACATACAACAATGAGAATATGTAGTCAATAAAATATTAATTCAATACAAATTAATTCAAGATAGTAATGCATTGACAACGAAAAGAATACATATAGTATTTAAATACAAGGCATTATTACCATCACACTGCAGAATTATTTAATTCAAACACAACGACAACACTTAAAACTTATTTTTTTATATGCTAGCAACTACTGCGTGCTCAAAATCCGAACCACCATCTATTAATACCTAACCAGTCAAAGTTAATTGTAAATGGTGACGTTGTCAACACGGGATTGGAGGAAATCTTTCGCCCCTGTAGTCATCTACGAACATTGAATCAAAATATATTATTCCAGTTTGACTTTTAGACATTTGCCATGAAAACTATCAGTAAAATTTTCCGTACCTCAAAGTTCGAAAGAGTTAATTGCTGAAGATATGGAAGCCTTAGAAATCCATGAATAGCTGCACAATGGCCTAAAGTTGTCCGTTGACGATTTTGTCCAGAAAAATTTGCGAGAGAGAGTACACGAAGACCTGCAATGATATTAAAAAGAAATAGACAATGTTAGAAAAAAATAAAACAAGTGGAAATAGAACACTGTGGTAAGCTTACTCTGTAAATTAGTTATATTTGGCCTTCTGGAAACACTGACCAGTCGCAAGTCGGGATTACTATTGATCATATTTACGTCGTCAGGATTGGAGTCCAGTGATGGCGCTCTCATCTAATATGCTCCAGCACCTTGCAATTAAAAATTTCAGATTCTTCCAGTGCTCACAAACCAATATAAGACTTTGGTTACTCAAAGACATTGTCAACTTTTCCACATTCGGGAAACAACGAATCAGTGCTTCCACATCATTTGATGTAACACCCCAACCCCCCTTTATCTTCAGTTCAGTACAATTGTACCTGATTACGTTTTTCAGCTGATCCCAGTTCGTGTTTTGAATTATGTTTGTTCCATTCGGTGTGGTGATGCTGTCAATGGAAAGCTTCTTCAGATTTGGAGTGCACTGAAGAAAATTGAGTGAAGTGATAGCCTTGCTAGTGGCATTGATTTCCACGAGCTCGGGAAGCGTCCTTCCTCCATGTAGGGGAAATATTATGTCAGAATGCAACGTAGTTTCGCCAACATTTCGATTTAAAATAATTGTCTTCAAGGTGACTTCAGCGTCCGCCCCATTGGCTCCAAGTTGGACCTTTTCCAGATGAAGATCCGGATCTGAAAGGACGCGAACTAAAGTAGGCGGAAGACTATTAAAACTGGTATAGAGATATCCTTAAACTGCAACGTGGTAGGATCCCGGCGGCGGATGGTCTCCACGGCTTCAAACACATGTTCCGTTATGGTTGCACGCGTACTATCATTGTCAGTTACTTGAAGCACCTGGAAGACGTCAGAAAATTATTCACTTTGTGTTCTGTAAAGGACCTAGCCAGACTGACCAAAAAAATATGAGCAATTACTGGCTACCAAAGCTTGTTACTATTGTTTTTTAATACCTCCAATGATGGAAAATGGGTAAAAAGCTCTAGCCAGGTGACATCAAAACGTCCAATTTCTAATAATCGAAGGAATTTGAGATTTTTATTAACTCCGAATTCTGGATTTGGCCGCATCATCCCACAGACGCTGAGATTCCTTAAAATCAATTCTTTGTTATTCGGGCACCATGCATAAACCAACGTCCGAAAATTGTTTGCATTCCGGAATCTGACTTCTGAGAGCTCCAAAACGTGGATATTGGTGCCACATTTTCGCCACAATGATAAGGATGGAGACACATTTCCACTAAGTGAGAATTTCCTGTATGAATTTCCAGAATTCGTGTACTCGTTTGACGTGGCAAACAGATTAAACTTTTCCAATGGACTTGCAGCTCTCCCTACGCGAATCTTCACAGTAACCCTAGACCTCCACAGCTTAGTCGAGTTCTCGTTCCAGACCCTGGAAACCATACGGCATGAATTTAGATCCTTGACAGGACAAAATTTAAAGATGTTCTCGAGGATCTGCAAAACAAACAAGCAAAAACTCAAGTGAAGTTAACTGCACAGTTTAGTAATGCCTCTTCACATTCAAACTGTTAAATTACAAAACAATTACTCATCTTACGTGAGAAATTTGAAGCGGATCCAGCTTTCCAGAAAGCGGAAGCACTTCAAAAGCAGGATAACCATCCTCTGACTCTGAAGCCTGAAAAACAAAAAAAAAATCCAGAATTTCATTTGTAGATCCGTCTTCAAGATAAGTTAAACATTTCCTTATTTTTCTGAAAATCAGGTACACTTAGTACAGTAGCGCAGTAAAGTTTTGATGATAACAACATAGTAATTAGATTCTTGGCAACCAAATAAAAACGGAGTACAGTATAATTGACAGAGGTGGTAAATTTGATATTTCAGATTGGTAATTTACAGGCTTTCAGTTTTATTACCTTTCGTGATTTCTTGGATCGAAGAGAACAATTGTTCGACATTTTAATGATCGCTTTTCAGTGTTTTAAGGATTATTGAAGATTTTATAAGGGTGAAAGGTTGTCCTGAAGACAAGACAAAGGTTGTGAGAAAGACAATTTGAAACAAAAATCTTTCATTCACCGGTCAGTTCACCGTTGAACTTACTACAATATGTCAACATACTAGCAGCATACCCAAACCTTCACATTTTAGAATGTGGATTATTACTTTTGTTAAATTGTGATTCTACTAGTTGTATTATAATTGTACGTAATTAAATAAATTAAATATACTAAACTCATAAACTCATACACAACAATAAAAATTCAACACGAACACAAAAGATTTCACAAGATCACAAGAGAAAGAAACATTAGCCCGCCATAAAACTCGAGTTGTGGGCACTCTGATTGAAATCGAATGCGTCCCAACCACCGCTTCAGTTGCGTTGTGTTGTTTCATGGTTACGCCGATTAAACTGGGGTCGTCCACTACATACTTTATAATAGTGGCAGTTGACTACTGTGCTTCCACCTCTTGATTATAAATGGGCTATCTTGTCTGAAACATAAAAAGGCGTTTAATCAAGTCGGTTGATACATTCCATCATATTGTGTTCCCACCCTCATCCTGCACGATTAACATAATACATTTTTTATGAATGCACCATGCACCTATACCAACAGCCAAGCAGCCAGTGGGATGAAAAATCCTAGAAACCTTCGACCGTCATTCCAGCGTCTCATCCAATCGTAATTCCAGCAACCCACCAGCTCGTATTTTGCTAATAATTCAAATTCCAGCGACCCATGAACAAAAATTCTAGCAACCTACAGCCGCAATTTAAGCGTCCCGTTCCCAGCGTAGAAAGAAAGTACTCACCAGTCACCACGATTGTCTACATGCGAACCAAAATGAAGGAAATACGTTATAAATTTTTTTATAGTGTAACTTTTTGACAATTGATGTTTATATGAATATGAGTTCACACACTTCAATGGCTCCTTTCCAAATTACAGGAATCATGTACATTTACCTCTTTATTAAATTTAAAGAAAAATGTTTCTCATGTACATACAATTAAATTTGTTCTATTTACAAGCTTGGTAGATACCAATTAAATTATCATTCCGTAATGGTCTGACGAATGCAAGACTAGTCGATAAATGATAAAAACTCCTTACTGATATTTTTAGTGAATGTTTATTTTTTCGAAGTAAATCCGTGTCATACCATATTAACATTAACATAATCATACTTTATGTTTTGGCAGCGAGCCTATATTAATGATCATTGGATGATTAGTTGATGGACGATTTTTAATGAAATATTTGCATTTTTACTATTGTTACTACCTCATGGTTGATGGTGGTCTGTCCACTTCTATAATATATTCATATAAATCCTCCTGTCATGTACAATTCAGGCAAGGGGTAATTACTGTGCACCTGTTCATTAAATGATATATTTTATAGCATCAAATATTGCACTTTTCTACAACATTTCCACATTCGAAATTTTCAACATTTCACGAGATAATGATGGGTCTAGCTTGAGTCGCCTCAATTCTCCCCAGCAAATGCCGCGCCAAGTTCATAATTTACCTAATCACGTTATATCCCCCCACGCACTGTAAAAAACCTACATTTTATGACGATAGCGTCAAATACAAAAATGACATTTCTATGACTATAATTTGGACTGTATGATTCACGTAAATAAAACAACTATGTATGTAATTTTGTTAGCTGCAATAGGTCTGGTAGGCTTCTTGTCTTCCTATCAACAATATAGTTAATAAGAATTGAAACACTGGGAAATAATAGTTTCAATATTATTAGGAATTGAAACAAGTGGATGGCAATTGCTTAGAAAAAACGAAATGTCTTTTTTAAATCCAGCGAGACAGGAAAATTATAAAGATCATGGTAGTTCGACTATCATTTATTTCACAAAAGTCAATTCACTCGACGATCACAGGACGGTAAGTTTACCGTCCTTAATAAAAAATATGCAAAAATATGGTGATGATAGTTCCACAACCGGAAGGATTGGGAGCCGATGAGCATGCAAGATTTTTGTTTGTAAACTACATGAAACTCCCTCCGGAGGTAATATTCTTATTAATAAATAGTATTAATATAATTAATTATTACTGGAATTGTTTGAGTTGTTCAACTATCGTGTTTATTAGTGTATTGGTTCATGAGAAAATGCTGAGCAATTTAACATCTACTGCCGGTAAGCTGGCAGTTTCAACTGCAATATTCATGTAGTTTATTATTAATGCAATTGTTTAAAATAGAGACTCGAATGGAAGAAGAATGAATGCTTATTACATTGGCAGCTGAAATTAGTAAAAGGCAGAGGTGCTCCATTCAATCTTGCTCCGAAAAAGAATTATTTATTATGGTAGAAGTTATTCAATTGGACATTGTTCAAGATCACGACCTGGGGAATACTTTTAATCACAACCGCCAGCGAATATAGGAGTACTGACGTTCCTCATCGCTGACCTAATTCACTGTTAGACCAGTAAACCGTTTTTAATAATGTTAATTAAAATGTTAAGCGTCTTAATTTATCGTTAATACACTCGCAACGACCAAGCTCGTGTCGAGAATATGCAAATTAGGAATAGGAAAGCTAGGAAAACGGGAATGTAGTATTTTTTTGCATTGCTTACTTCTCTGGAAAATTTTAATTTTGATGCTTTGTAGGTAAAGAAAAGTAGTAATTATTCTCACTAGAAAGGCAGTTTATGAGCTGCTTATGTCGATGGACTCGATAAATAGAAATTATTGGATGAGTTCCATCAGTACATGAGGGAGTTTCTGGATGCGGGCGAGCGCCTGGGAGGAAATGGGGGCTGGTGCCTTTTTTGGAGGTGGTGGCTGTAGGTTCAGCTCTTAGGCCCCTCCTCCGTAGGCAAGTGTGGAGGGTTTTGGAGGAGCACCTGCTGATTAGTTGCTGGCTGGTGTAGAAGGACCGCTGAATCATATAGTGGCTTCGATCGTCTCGAATTCGCCGGAGGAGCTGTCATCGTGACATGCCTGAATACTGGTGTTGATGGTGGAGGTATATGATTGTGAATGGATGGGGAGAAAAATAAGAAGTG
>JAQIWO010000886.1:0-11797 GCA_034695405.1 Entomobrya muscorum | reverse complement strand
TGGTCAAGATTTCTGGAATGGGTTTATCAAGGTTGTGCAAGGCTCCATAACATGTTGGAGTTACTGATGATGGGTGGTGAAAACATGAAAAGAAACTTTTGTTCGCATGAGTTTTTTCTAAGTTGGAGCTCTAAACTGGATTTTATAGAGTACTGGGCTGCAAGTTTTTATATGTTTATGGGATGCATTTTTGTACATACGTAATTGGATCACTTAATTAAATCTGGATTTGTTTATGGCATTATGCATCGTGCATGTTTGCCTGTGGCGAATTTTAGGGGATTGTTAATTAGTGTTCTTGTTTGAAATTTTGTTTCAGCAAGGAGTGCTCGTTTTTGATCAGGTGGAAAGTCGCAATTTTGTGCGTAATTTTGGGGAGATTTCGAATGTTTCATTTAGATGCCTTGTAATTAAAGCGGAGGTATTTGGAGCTTCACTGTGTGGGGACATCAAATACAGTAATTTGGTTTGTGTTGAAAAGTTTTTGCTAATTTGCAAGTTTTAATTGGGTTCTTCATTATTGCTGGTGGATTTTATTGCTAATTTTGGGCAGAGATGGGATCGCATTTGCATAGACTTTGTATACATTTGGGCTCGTGAGTTTTGGATATTCCCTAGTGTGTCCTTTGGGTTAATTTGCGAAATTGGGGGATTTTATTTTAAGTATTAGTGAGTTTAAAGAAATTCGCATTTGTTTTTCACATTACATTATCTACAAGCTATGGAAAGATGAAAATGGAAAGGTTTGTGGTTGAAATGTGAATTAGTTGAATGAATGCGATTGCATGTAGGCATGTAATAAAAAAGACAATTTGTGAATACATAATTTTGTGGACGCGTTTTTTATGAGTTTAAAATTTATTGGAAGCTTAGCATCCATGAAAGTTATCGTAGTTCATATATTACAGTGTTTACTAAACTTAAACTTTGGTCGTGGCTTACGATGACTCACCATCCATGTTTCTCCAGAACTTTTAGATAACGCGTATGAAGTGAGCAGATTTTGCTCAATTTGTTACCTGTCACTTTAGAGTTGGTACGATACACTAATTGCAGTTTAGAAGAGGGTTAGTTTACTTCATTTGAGAAGTATTTTCGGCTTTTTCCCGTATTGATTCTAGATTAGACAGGTTTTTGGGTGCATCATTGTATTATCGGCTATTATGATTTCAGGATTAATTTTAAGAATGAAAGAGACCAATAACTCTATTTTGTAGGGAATATACTTTTGCTTTGGCTTATTGACAGGGACAGGTATTTGGTACATGACATTGTGCACCTGTTTGGTCGAGTTTACCTGTTTGGATGGGATGTTTGTATATTTGTATCCGAAAGAAAGTTGCGTGCATTCTGTATTTTGATTAATGGTAAAGTTTTGAGTAAAAGTTGACGGACAACAGGTGTGTTGATGCTTTAGTCATTTACTTTGTCTATACCATTCATTTCGTTTGTGGCTTCATTCATTGAAAGCTGTCCGAATCGGATGGTGGGGGAGTCGTTCACGGGTTTGTTTAAATTATGGTCTTTAAGTGAACTTTTTCTGTACTCGCTTTTTAGATGGTCAGGAATCAGGATGTGATGTGCGTGCATTCACATAAAGTGTACTTTTTTCTCTGGAAATTGGAAGTGCATGTTATTCGGAACAATGAACACGCTTCATGATCCTTTTTTGGGAGATTTTTTCTAGAATACTGGAAAAGTGGTTGCAGAAAGGACGATGCTTTTGCACGTGTACAGTCAAAGGGATGGTACTTTTTGATGATTATCGGAATATTCGTTGTGTTTTGGATGGTTAGAATAAAAAACTTAGATTATTTTTGAATATTCTTTGTACTAAATTATGTATTATTAATATGAAATGTCATGTCGGCTGTACTTCGTTTTATTTTGTGGGGAAATGTAAGACTCATTCTGAATTTACTCAAATTACATACAACAAATATTGAAGATGACTTGATGACTCTTTATAATCTAGTGAGTAAACATGTGAGATCCTTACTTGATGGTTAATGAAGATGGAATTGCTCTGATCGTGCGTGGGTGGGTTGGTTCGTTGGATAGTTGGATGGTATTCTCTGATTTTTCTCTTTTTCAGTATTTTAAATGATTCGATTTGATTGAGCGGTCACGTGCTATTATTTTAACGGACTTTCCTTTGTTTGGTTATTTCATTTGATTTATTTGACATTATAATTTTATTTGAGTTGGTTTCTCGAATGAATTGAGAGTTTCTGTCGGTGTCACGTGTTTGTGTGATCTATTGTGTTCAGGTTTAAATTTTATGTTAGTCTACTTAAGTTGCTTCTCTAAATAATAAATATTTAGTAGACGAAAGGCCATGATTATGAAGAAAAGCTACTTCAAATCACCTTTTAATTTCTTTAATGTAATTTTAATACTGAACACGTTGACAGTCTATCAGTTAATGAAATTAGTCGACTCCTACAATTCCCAGAGTTCAGATGAGATAAACGTTGAGTAAGAGAAATTGCTTCTTGTCAGGTCTCTTGTCAGCAACATTGGTATTCCATTTCGTTATGTATTTTTTCTTCTTCCTTTTTACCGATAATTGCATCTGCATAACAAACAATGTATTCTGGGAATACTCATTTTTCTTCTTCACTCTTTTCTTTTTCGGGTGAGGAAATACAAGACGCAAAATATTATTAACTTTTTTTGTCGAGTAAAAGTGTGTATATTTTTGCTGATGAAAAATTGGTAGTGTCAGGTGTTGAGACGGGGTTCTTTCTGGGATATCATTTTGATTTCCCTGCTGGGTTTTGCTTTTGGGGATTAGGTAAGCGGTGAAGTGAAGAAAGTTTTATGAGAACTTTGGAGTTGGAAGTTTATAAACGTTTTCAATGAAGGTGGTGCGTTTGTATATTGGGATAATACTTGAATAGGTAAGTTGAAATTTAAATTATTAAGTAGCTTTATTCGAGTGGCACTCATGTGCGTGATATTCGCTTATTGGGCACATGAATTGAGATGCAAAAACTTAACTTTTCATACTGCTCACAGTTAAGCCAGTTAAAAGCCAGCATATCGTGTTCATCTATCCTTCCTGTCCGTCCACCTATTTACGTGACACTCTGGACAGAACATTTCCAGCCGCTGTCGATATTCTCGTATAATTGCATAGTTTGCTATTTGTGTTTTTAATTACACGTTAATATTTATGAGCTTTGATTTTATTGTTATTAATCAGTTTTTATGTCTGCTTATCTTGTTTGTGGTTATTTTTGGGGGAATGTAATTTGCTCGTTAGCGGGTATCGCTTTACGACCATGCTTTTATTGCCCCAGCTTATTTAATTAATATTTTATTATGATTTTAGGTATGAAGTATAATATGAGCACAATGGGAAGAAACTTTGTAATTTTTTTGTGGATTTTTTTGTCGAGTTTTCCAGAATTGTGGAAATATAATATTAATGGGGTGATTAATGTCATATTAGGATTGATTTGTGTTGGATGCTATCGCTGGACTAATGCTTTTATGGGCTCTAATTAGATTTAATGGGTCATATAAATAATTAATGGACATGAGTTCAATGTGTGGTGTGCTGTCGATGTCGATGCTGTGAGCGTGCATAATATTTATGATTATTGGTGTAGGTTACAGGGCGCTTTCAGTACTGATTCGTTCGTTATTGTCTGTAATTTGGTTTTATTCAGAATATTGGGATTATTTGCATTTGGTTTTGGGTGAATTTGCGAAGTTGGAATATTTTTATTAAATTGGATGTTATGGAATTTCACGGTCGTCGGATTTGTGGTGGCGGGTTGTCTGTTTTGTCGAAGGAAAATTGCAGGCATTTTTCAGTACTTTTGCATTACAGATTATGGATAGAAGAGCAGGCATGTGGAGTTTGGAAAGTAACAGTTTTGCTTGAAGGAAATAGGAAATGGGTTGAATGAATGGCTTTGTATTTTAGTATGGTAGGGGATGAAAATGTTCGTTCGTTTTGTGAATAATTTGCGGAATTGGGAATGCATTTATATTTAAGTTGCAATATTCAAGCTGAAAATTTGTTTTTGTTCCATTTATATACCTTTGTCATTGACACACCTACTGCATAAAGCTGAACTACTGCTGCCCATGGAGAGAAAAAAAATATTTTTATTGTGTCATTATTCAAGCTCAAACGTACAACACTTTTCTACTCTGCACAGTACCCCATAAACTGCGTGGAGAAAACCCGCGAATTTACTCAAGTTCAACTTGCATTGTTTCTGCTCGCTGCCAGAAAGGGGCCATCCGTAAGCGCAAGGCACTATAAACTAAATTCAAATCATTCATTCATCATCATCTCGGCAATCATTACAAAGGCGAGAAATGATAATGTGGGGTGGTGAATGCCTCTTTGTTCCTTTGTTGTCTCTTCCTTTCCAACTCATTTCCGAAAGATGACAGCTTTCACTGACGACTCATACCGGAAACTTTTGTAAAAATGCCTCTGTTTTGGATATGAAACCCATTTATTTTCATTTCATCATAACGCCATCAGATCCCTCAAAGACTGATTTGCATATTAAAAACCACTTGAAAACATAGAACAAAATGTGTATGCAGCAACGCAGTCAATTGTTTTAAGGGTTAATGAGCCGTGTAAGCTGTGAGGAAACGAGATAGAGAAAGACATGACGTGATGATGATGTGACTTCATCTGTTTCTTGTTCATTTAACCCTTTCTTTCTCTGACTTTGTTTTTTTTACAGAGCTTTTGTTTCAGCTCTTATTTTTATGATCATGAGATGCTGTTTTTTTAGGATCATTATGTTGCGTAATAATCATCTTGTCAAAAAGCATTATAATTTTTCAGCTTTTTTCTATAGAATATCCTCAACCACATAGGGAGCCACAGAGGGAGAGACAAGAAAAAGAAAAGCTATTAGAATGAAACAAAAATTGAAGGCGAAGAACAGAACTAAACAAGAGAAAAAATAGTGTTGTTTTAAATATAAATTTCATGTTTTGCATAACAATGAATGCATATACACCGCTTATACGACTTATAATCTGGTTGGTATACATACCAACAATTGATTACTTTTGCTCAAAATATTTCTATTCCATACTTTCTTCTTTGCAGAAAGACTTCACCGCTGCAGCTTATTACACCAAGGCCCAGCCTTAAGCCCGTTTCGCTCTTCCTGTCTATGTCGTACTTTTTTGCCTATTTACGTTACTGTTCTTATCATTTTTATCAATAAGACGGAGGCAAAAAATTGTATGAAGCTTTTTATTTGTGACAATGATGAGTCAGATGAGAGATGATGAGAAAGGAAAGAAACCTTTGAAAAGTACATCGTAAAACTTTCTCAACTTGAGTGTATGTTTTTATACCTTATCTTATGTTTCTATCTGTTTATATTTTTCTCTGTCTTTTAGTATCGTCATCATCGCTCCCGGAAGTATATCACTGTTGTGAGTATTATCATTAAAGAGATTGTAATGTAAAAAGGGGAAGAATACATATATTTTTGGTGGGGGCTCATTTGTAATTCCTAATGGAATGATGATAAGTGCATCAAGGAAAACCCAAAGGCTGAGAAAAAAAGGATCTTAATATTTTTTTTCATTCTCTAGCTCTCTTTTTGCCTGTTTATGGTTAGAAGGTAAAAGCATAAGGGAAAATAAAGGGAAAGAAAGTCAGAAGGTATACGACATTTTTTCTGTTCTTTGAAGATAATTATTGTTCATAGAGCACGCATGCTAAGGTTGCTACATTTATTTAGTTTTTATGTATGCATATCTTTGATGATCTGATTCTGATGATGTTTTCGGTGTTTTTATTTGTGTTGTTGGCTGAAAGAGAAAATATTTGAGCACCTTTTCATTATTTATTCCACGTTCGTTAATAAAATGATGCGTCTATATCAGGCTATTAAAGGACTTTCGGGGGGTATTTATTAAAACCAAGATTTTAAAACTATTTGATGAACGGTCGCTGTACTGTGATACAAATATGTTTGTTTGCCATTAATAATGTAGCTAAATGTGACGTATGGGTAACATGTATCGTGTGTAAGAGCCTAATATGATGAGTCAAGTCTCGTCTCAGAAATCGCAGTGATATGATTTCATTTCCCAAAAACAAAAAAAATCTTTGCTTTTAATTTTCATTACAAATCGCATCATATATTTATGCTAAAAAATATGACATTTCTTGTGGAAATTACTATGAAGGAGATAATGTGAACTTCAATTCTTCGGTAATAATATGCTTTCTGAATTCTTAGATTTTTTCTGCGCATTCTTTAGCAGAGCGTTTAGGTATATGTGCAAATAAACATACATAGTTTATTAAGTTTATTTTCTTCTGGAGTTTTACTAATGTTCAATGTTTTTAAGTTTTGCATATATGCCACAATGCACCATATCACCACCACACACAAAAATACACCCACAGTTTAACTTCTGCTTAGCAAGGTAACTATGGATAGATGGTTGGTGTATAGTAAAAACGTTGTACTACATAATATTGTTATTAAGTTAAGGATCGTGTACGAAGAGATAAAAAGTTTACAAAATAAGTAGTAGCTTATATGAGATTTTCCACAGGATGAAATAATATAAATAAAAGTAGTCATTAAATCATTGTAAATGGCCATTAGTCTTGTTGCGTTCTGAAAAATGGAGTTTTATGGAATTTTTAAAATCATTTACTCGTTTGCATTGAGAAAAAAGTCGCATTTTAAAAGTTAAAATAAACTAATATCCTTTTTTATGGCCTGTTGAATCGATTCCACGTCGATGTGGCGAATAACCAAAGTGGTGAAATCATGGTACACAAGTGGCGAAATTATGGCATGCATCTGGATGACTAAATTATGGACCACTTCTTGTTTCTCCATATAAATGATACGTTACGAATATTTCTCTTGACACAATAATATGATTCCACACCATTGGTCGCCTATCTTGGTGTACATACGTATATATCCACCGTGTGCAACTTCAAATGAAACTTTACTTTTAGAACCAAATGTGCTTGGAAGCACTACGAATGATGAAGCCATTATGAAAACGTGTTGTGTGGTCACCAGCGAACTTTAAACCGAAGCTTATAGATTTATGTTTAAGGCCATTAAGGACTTAAATCAAATTTTACTATTTGATTTCATGTAATGCATACTTGGAAATATGTATCCGGCCTAGTTAGGAATGGGAAGGGGGTAACGGAGACCCCATATTTAAAATTACGGGGTAGGGGGGGGGTCAAAAACTTGCCAATATTTAACATTAGGTAGATAGGGCAGGGGTTAGGCAAGCCCGGGGCTTATTTCCAAGTATGCTTTTATGCTCCGCCAGTTTAAATGTTAGCTGGTGAATTGTTGGCACATACGAAACAAAGTAAGAAAAGAAAATGAATATTTTCATCATCAAAATGTTTTTGTTGTGAAAGATTTCAGATATTGATTGTTTTATCAGACCAAAAACCAGATCTGATTAAATCGGATTCCTTAAAGACGATATCAGCTGAGTATAATTTTGTGTCTGAAGTGACGATCGTTCTAATTTTCGTAAAAATTTTTTAAAGATATTATTTAAATTATTAAATTTTTCTTGCTTTTCCACTCTTCCATATTTCTATTTACTGGGCATCCACGTGAACAGAGAAAACTCTTCCTTTTAACACTAAATGCTAAATAAGTAAAACAATCATTGTTAACTTAAATTAGGTTTGATATTTTTATATGTAAAAAAATAATTACCAAAAAACAAATTGGCTCACTGGCAAACAATAAGAATTGTATTAGTCATGATATATTAGTAATTAAACTTCGCCTGTCTAAAATATATTACGTATTAGTGCAAACGTCGTGGTATAAGCGAAACACATACCATTCTCGTCATGTCTTATATAGGGTCTGGTATCAATTGAGTCAAATTTAATTGCGACGAGGCTAGTTTGCTACAGATATTTTGCCCCATAGGCTTTTTGCTCCGATAGTACAATTGAGTCAGGGGTTAATTGCTACAACAATAAGTTGAGTCACTTACTTTCCGTTCTGTACTTTAATGATTGTAGAATTATTTACAAAACTCATGTCATGTTGGTACCAACAACTTGTGGTCGAATAATATATTTTCATGTTCATCACACGATTTTAGTAATCGAGCCAATGACTTTTTGTACAAATAAATAGATGCAGAAGTACAACTCAAGAAGACGTGACAAGTCAAACGTATTTTTTTAAATTTCAACACTTAACACTACGAAAGCCATAATGATGATGGTAGTTTACCAAACTAATGAGAAATTTTAAATGAGTTCTGAAATCAGAAAGAAATCAGAATCGTCAGAAAATTCGTGACGACAAAGCTAATTCGGCTAAACCATGGAGTTTCCTGACAATTGCCACAATCTAAATTTATCTTGAGCTCGTTCGTGTGCTTTGTAGCGTTCCGGAATTTAATTCATTGGGCCACTCCAGAAGAGCTTAAGATGCTGACGACGGGAAATTGGAAAAAGTATTAACGTACTTTTTACAAATACTAGAAATTTGAAAAAATTAATTAATTTCGGACTAACACACATTTTTACGCAATTTTTTTTGTGAGTGATATGGGGGAAGTTTAGACCATTTATAAAACTTTGAAACTTAGGGAAATGATTTACGTGTAAATTAACCTATAATAAGTATATCATTATTGCACTACGAGAATTTCTCGTCGAGAAATTCTTGAAATTTTCTTTCATTTCTCATACACTTTTACCTTATTTCTTTTACATATTTTCTAAGTCCTTGTCTCCCTTTTCGTCTCCCTTTTCGTCTCCCTTTTCGTCTCCCTTTTTTCTTTTTCCAGTTTCCTGTATTCTTTCCTTTTCCTCCCGCCCCTCTAATTTCCTCTCAAATTTGCTAAGATCTACGGTTACAGGGTTCAGAAGATTGTGCACCCCTCGTGAATACCAACATGATACGAGTTTTCATAAACCTACAACTGTCATCCTTAAAGTACTGAAAGAAAATAAATGACTCGATTTATTGTTGTAGCAATTAACCCCTGACTCAATTGTAATATCGGAGCAAAAAACCAATGGAGCAATAAATTTGACTCAATTGATACGTTGTAGCAATTGAATTGACTCAATCTACCGTACACCCTTGTATAGTATAAGTTATATATCTTTGCCATCAGACATATAGATGTCTTGTAGATGTACGTATATTTCAATAGAGTTTTGTTTTTAGTCGTTGCCATGCTCGTTTAAAATACACACAATTGCTACGTGCACAAGAATTAAAGTACTCTCTAGAAACACAGCGACCCATTGAAATAAAAAGCAAAAGATTAAGCATACAATATTACAATGGAAACTAGAGAAAATAATAGTTAGTTTTGAAAGGATATACATGTTTTATTAATATACAAGTATATTTGCGTTTGAAAAAATTAACTTTATATCTTCCAAGGTAAATGCAATGGTTAAATACACTTTATACGGAAACTCCAAGATTCATTTTAAAAAGTATCTTTATTTCTAGTCAATGGTTTAGTTTCCCAGAGAAAATCGATAATTTGTTTTAAAATATTCCACGTTTGCTCTTGCTCGTTTGTAAATCGATTATTATTCCACTGGTGTTACACACGAAAGCACCTAAGTACAAACGTACAGAGCCCTATTTTTACTCACAAAATCTTGTATAATAATCTATAGTGGAACACCTGGCATGAATCTTTTAGATTATTTTCTTAATATTCTTCACATACCTAGGTAAAGTTAATTTAAAAAAAACGAAATGTAAAATTTAGTTGAGCAAAGCGATTCTAAAACAATTTATAAATGATCCATACTGGCATAACCAAATCCATAAATTGATTCTGTTTGTTTTGAAAATCCAAAATTTAACAGTCTAAAAAATGAAATATTTTTGGATACATGAGTATCAGCATGTAAGTTAATGTTCATCAGAAAATGATTGAAAAGTGTAAAAATTGATCTTGCCTTGTTGAAACCCGGCTCTAGTATCATTAGGTTTATATGCTGAGTGTTTTTTCCTTAAATCGACTGACTATCCTGCGCTAAATAGTGACTGAAAACATTTTCAAAACGATTCTTATTAGTAATTCGTAATCACAAAATTTATAACGTATTCCTCAAATCTTAGCTTGCTGGAAAAATTTCAAAACTTAGTGTTTTGCTTCACAAATTATTACACACAATTAAAATGAAGCCTATAATAAGGTACACGTTGTGTACTTTGGTGCTGACCATTTATACACAGATCACTTCATCGACAAAGAAAAACGCTCATCATAAATTTGTTCCATCTTCTGTGGACCAGGAGAACCTACGGCTGTATGATCGCTACTACCAGAAAGGTAAGCTCGAAGCTCTCATTGCATCTCCTTTCGGAAGTCATCTTGACAAGCTGATTGCTCGTTTCGGAAGCCAGCATTGCTTAATATTGCTGGACAACTATTTTGGCCTGGATATAAACCCATCATCGTTGTCGCATAATTACCCTTTGATGCTGCGAAAACTTGTTGCAGGACTTCACCCTCATTCGGATGTCAGAGAGAAAAACCCATTAGTGTGGAAAAGAGAAAGCACCGGAGCCAAAATTTTGGGCCCTCATGATCAAAAATGTGTGCGAAGGACTCCGTGGTTTGAAGAAAGAGCTCAATGTTTCTCAAAATTCGAACTGCTTAAGTTTGTTTCTCGTTCAAGGCCTTGGCTTTGTCAGGTTTACATTTCGTTGTACGTCCCAGGATTCAAACAAGTATTCAAATGCCACAAAAAAATGTGTAATCTAAGGTACGAAACGCTATTCTCCTGGCGCTTGGTAAAAAATAAAATTCGGTACACGCTTCCGAGTTCTGTTCCTCCTCTTCATATAGTTTTCACGGCGAACGGCAGTGACAAATTCAAAAGCGAAATGTACAGATGGGTTTACAAATCAATTTTTAACGAAGCGGAAAAATATGTGTTATCGGCTCGGTTCGTGATTCATGATATAGTAATTTCCTATTTTGTCATGACTGAAAGCGAGAGCAAAATTGAAGTATATTGCCCACTTTGCTCGGTGAAAACAGACAGAACTGTGCCTTCAAACTTTGGTTTTGATAATCTGATATTAGCATATCCAAACGCATTTGACATGGTTCACCTAAAAGTTAGAGCGTACATAGACGATAATAAATTTCAAGATTTTTTTCAATTCAACCAACAAAAGTGTGTGGGCATGATTCCTGACAATTCACACCTTTCCAAACCAGAGAGGCAGGTTAATGCGCATATACGACTTTGGATGAAAGTGATTGGAAATTACACGTACTACCTCGGTATTGATTATCCCCCGAAAATGATGTGCACCAACGGTAAAATCCTGGATGCATCTGAGTTTAGGAAGCATTCTACTTCAAACAAAATCACAACCATTAATTGAAACATTGTATATTTGCCTTAGTCGTTCCTGGTCACTAACAATAATTGCACAGCACAAGTATTCGAAAAATTAATAGTTTTCAGTGATGTGATTGGTTGAAAAAAGTTATTGGTTCCAAAACAGACTTTGATGTTTCCACAACTCACATAAAACTTTCGTTTAAAGCGCAGCTCCCTATGAACGTAAATGATGGAAGTTCCCAAATCTTTAAAAATGTGTTTAAACACCTTTTCCGACCGGGCGTTTACTTGCCCCATAAGCGTTAAAACGATAAGCAGTGCCATCAGCCCATCAACCAGGAGAATGACAAATATAGCAATAAAAATAGCGTTTTCTGTTGTCCAAGCCATTCTTACGAGGATTGACAGGCTTACACACTGACACATCATTCCAAC
>JAQIWO010000885.1:0-11806 GCA_034695405.1 Entomobrya muscorum | reverse complement strand
GTGAGAGCTAGAAGCATCGTGCATACTTCCGACTTCTGGGGATCATCAGCACTTTCAAAACCCCCCAATTTTCAACACCTATGTATAGTTTATATATGTATATTATATAACTATACATATATGTACATAAACCCTATATTTATAACGTTAACTTGTTTTCAATATTCGATAAATGATGTAAAAAATTACTTACAATGTCTTGCTCACGTATTTTTATTCAATCGATCCTCCCAACGAAAAATACGTTACTGCGGAACTGGCAACACAACATTGAGAAAAACAAAGATTTAAAAACTTTTTATTTGCATACAAGGTTATTTACTGTATATTTTGCAAATGCAAAAACTCCACTCATCAATAACTCTATAACTCCGTTTTAAACTCCAAATGACTATGAAGTTGATAATGCAAGCTTCTTTGAACTATAGTTTACCTTCCAGCGCCTTGCCCAGCATGAAACTGGATCAGAGCTTTTTTCGAGACGACATTTCTTGTCGTGAGCAGTGAATAATTTATATTGATCAAGTTGAAACGATCGCCCTGAGCTGGGCTGAGTTTTTTGGGGATTTTTATGGAATACAATAATTTTAAATTGCGGAGATAGAGAGAGTCGAAGTCGAGTGGATGCAAAAGCTGGAAAATGCATTGAAGCCTCTTCTCTGCTGATGCTAACAATATTCTTGTTAAATGTTACGTCGTCGACCTCAGATGGATTTCTGCAGATGGATGGACTGATGCAATTTCTGATTGAAATTATGTAATCGCCTCCTCCGTTCCTCCAACAAATCAAATACAGCAGATCATAGCATCCAGCAACTGCTAACATAACGACGACGCAAAATATGAACAAGAAACTAAAAATGATGGTTATTAATATGCTAATCTGCATTTTTTCCGAATTCTTCTTCAGAAATGGAGATATAAAGGCTTCTCTACGTTCCTTTTCGTTTATGCGACGTCAAGTCATCCATCAAATCTACCTTCCTGTAATTGCGTTCTTTTCTTCCACCCACACCACTCAATGAATGCAGTTTTCAAAAAAATACTTCTATCTATGCCATATGGCCGAGAACCGTTGTCATGTCAGTTACTTGCTTGTGTTAAGTAAATGGGGACCATTCTCATTCTGACTTCCATCTTAGCCATATGACCGAGAACCGTTGTCATGTCTGAATCTAGTCTGTGTTAAGTAATTAGGGACAATTATCATTCTGACTTCCATCTTAGCCAAATGGCCGAGAAGCGTTGTCATGTCAGAATCTTGTCTGTATTAAGTAAGTGGGGACAATTCTCATTCTGACTTCCATCTTAGCCAAATGGCCGAGAACCGTTGTCATGTCAGAATCTTGTCTGTGTTAAGTAAATGGGGACAATTGTGATCCTAACTTCCATCTTAGCCATGTGGCCGAGAAGCGTTGTCATGTTAGAATCTAGTCTGTGTTAAGTAGATGGGGCGATTCTCCGTTCCGTTGTCGTCGGTGTGTTTTTTTTGCTATTGGCGGGTTTGAGTTTCTCTCAGTTGTGGGTGGGTTGGATTTTGTATTAGTGGTGGGTGGGTAAGAATTTTTTGATTCGTTGGGGGGGGGGGGGTAGGATCTTCTTTGAGTTGTTGGTTGGAAGGATTTTATTTGAGTTGTGGGTGGGTATGCGTTTCTTTAAGTTGTGGTTGGGTATGATTTTCCCTATTTATGGAGGGGTAGGATTTTGTATGAGTGCTGGGTGGGTAGGAGTTTCTTTAAGTTTTAGGTGGGTTGGATTTTATTAGAATGGTGGGTGGGTATGATTTTCTCTGATGTATGGGTTTGTAGGATTTTGTTTATGAGTTCTGGGTGGGTAGGAGTTTCTTTGAGTTGTAGATGGGTAGGATTTTCTTTGAGTTGTGAGCTCGCTTGCTTATATGACATTTGTTGGTGGGTATGTTTAGGTCAATTTTTTCGGATTATTATATTGTGAGAAGCTTAGTGTTTATAAAGAATATGGGTTTGAAAATGAGCCCTTCAGTTTTCCATTGAGTAATGAATTCGGGCGATGGGTATGAAAACTGGGGAGTATTTAATTTTCTCCTCTCTCGGTATGCGTAGTGTTTTGCTAGGGTTTTACTTTAATTGTGGGTTCTGGCGTTGACTGTTGTTAGGTTTGTGGATTACCGTTAATTTGCTCATGAGTCAGGTTGTTTTGTGGGTGGGTACGATATTATTTGAATTGTGGTATTTGGCGGTGGGTGTGAAAATTTCGAAGCATCTTAATTTTCTCTTGTCTGAGATTGTGTTGTGGGTGAGTAGGATTTTATTGGAGTTGTGGGCCTGGGAGTGGGTGTGATGAATAAAGAGGATATATGATTGTTATCGTGACTCGGGTGGCGTTGTGGGTGGAAGAATTTTAATTGATTTTTGGGTCAAGGCTGTGGGTGTGGCTGTGGGAATAAAAATGATCTTAATTTTATTTTGGGTGGGGTAGCGTTTAAGGTGAGCAGTATTTAATTTGAATTTTGCGTTATGTATGTCGCTTTTTGTGTACAAGTCGTAGTCTCCTTCTACACGGATTTGTTTGATCCCTTTCTTGCTAGATATACATGTTTTATAGTGCCCCATAAAAAATACATTGTGCGCAATTTTTTTACCAGCAGTTTCGAGAGAGTTGATTATTTTGTACTTTTAGAACCTTTGATGCTCTTTGTTAATAACATACGTATTTAGTGTCAATGTAGTTAACATTTTCTTGCAAAAGTGTTCAGATATTATGACATTTGCAGTTAACTTATGTGTAAAAATTTTGTACAAAATTGCTGTTCTTTAAAAATTAGAAATTCTGTATTCGGAATTTGGCTACATGCTGAATATAGCTTCTCGGGCTCTTCTTTTGCACCTGTACATCTCCTTCATATTGACATCATAATTTGGATTTAGAGTAAATTAATAAAAATTGTCAGTTCAGATTAACATAGTGGCGGTTATTGGGACGGGTGGTTTTAATCTGGTTTTGAAATGGAGCCTATGTATTTTTGGTGTGTTGGGTGGCGCATTGGGTGAGTAGCAATTAAAGATTGAGGTTAGGTCGATGCAGTGGGTGGGGAAGGGTCTTTTCAATTTTCACAAGAATCGTGTGTTGTGGGCGGATAGGATTTTTACTTGTGGGTCGGGACAACGCGTAGGGTAACGAATGAATAGAATTCTATGTTTTGGGAGGCGGGTGGCAGTGTGGGTGAGTAGGATAATGTTGGAGTTGTGAGCTAGAGAATGGGTATGCTGGAAAAGGAGCATCATTAAAGGTTTATCGGGTACGTCATGATATGTAGGTTTTTATCTGAATTTTAGGAATGGGTGGGGTGGAGGTATATTGTTAAATTTTGGTAGGATTTTAGTTCTGTGGGTGGGGTGGGTTTTTAAAATGGGTAGGATTTTAGTCGTGGGTGTGGCGGAGGTGGCTTTTTTAAATTACGAGCGAGTGTGAGTGGGTTTGAAAGTGAGAGCCGAGATAAAAATAATTTTTTACCATTTTTATTGTTAGAGTTGAGTGAGACACACACTTACTTGCACTCTGTTCATCATCAACTCTGCTTTGGTTTATGTTGTTGGGGAGTCAGAAGCATTGCTAGCTCAATGCTCACACAGATTACACCAGAGAACAAAGACCAAAATGCGCGCGGGACTCAACGAGCTGCTTTCCACAAGCAGAAAAATCTTTAAGTAACTTGCCACTTCATTTAATTTTCATTAATTTGAGTAAGTTATCCTTTTACCTTAATTTGATCAGTGTATTAATGCAAAAAAGGATAGAAAATGTGACGCTGCATCTACACACATCTTATTCAGTTAACTCAGCGTAACCATTTCATTACAGTTTACAAACAAAGTTGACAGCCAATCATGAATATTTTTTGTGTAATGTTAGGACTTTACCTGAATAAAGTGTCTCGGGTTTCACTGACACATATTCGATCCATCTTCACAATAAGTGCATAAAGTTTTACACGGAGAATAGATGTGAAATTAGAAAGTATCAGGGTTTAAAATATACTGACCATGAGATAACATTAAAAGCAGTTTTATAATATTTGAGCAAGTCATTTAGCATTTTATTTTCATTCTGCTCCTGTGTAGAATGGCGCTGAAGTTGTGAGTGGGGTGTGGGTCTGGGGACGTTACGAGTCGTAGTAAACTAGGTGGGGGGTATTTTATTCGTGGGCCAGGATTTAGAGTAGGGTCTTACTTTATTTGTGAGCGACATTTAATTCGTGGCGTTATGCATGGGTCAGATTTTAGACGTGGGTGCTTTTTTATTAGTACACGGGATATTATACAAGGACTACACATTTTCGTGGGGTGGATTGTATTTTTGTAGGTGGAATATATATTACCATCTTCATTATTAGTTGCACTAAAGTTTTGTCATAATTAGAGGCTCTTGAGCTTCATTATTATTATGGGCTCCAAAGTGTACTCATTATCAGGGGCCATTAACCGTCGTTAGTGAGCCGGATTTAAGACGTGGGTGCTTTTTTATTAGCGAGCCTGATTTTAGACGTGGGTTACCCATTTTCGTGGACAGGATTGTAGAAGTGGGTGCTAATTTTTGTAAATATGATTTCTATTACCATTTTCATTGTGAGTTGCTCGTAAGAATCGTTAGTATTAGGGACTCTTAAGCGTCTTTAATGTTAGGGGCTCGTGAAAGTCGTTGATATCAGGGGCTCTTAAACGTCGTTAGTATTAGGGGTTCATAAGATCAAGAAAATTCATTAGTAATTATCCCAAATATTTTGGAAACTAATCCCGTTATTCTGTAAATACAAAAAATACAATAAACAGGGCCAAATCCCTTAGACGAAATAATTTGCTGTGGGCGCCCCTCCAGGAGTCCCTCCACGCCCGGGCAACTCCTTCTGCTTCTTCTAGAGAGAAATATCTTTTATTTAATTATGGGCCGATCCCGGAGGTACTGCAATATCAGTATGCAATATATGTTATTTTGATGTGTGTAGTGTGTCCACTGTGAACAACTACTCTCTTCGATTCTTAATTGTTGTTTATTGTGACTCGGGCGGGTTTCTAGTGGGTGGGATTATATTTGAAGTGGGATCCTGCGGTGGGTGAGCGGATTGAAGAGCATTCTTATTTATTTTGACTTGGGAGGGTTTCTAGTGGGTAGGATTATATTTGAGTTGGGATCCTGCGGTGGGCGAGAGTATTTAAGAGAATTCTTATTTATTTTGACTCGGGCGGGTTTTTAGTGGGCAGATTGTTGTAGGAGTTAAGGTTTGAGCTAAGTTTGAGGTAATTAGGATTTATTTTTAGTTAATATCTGAGCCCCCTGAAGCTAGTTACTTTTTTTTAAATCCAATGATGTGCTTTTGATGAGTGTAGTGGGTCCACTTTGAGCAAATACACTCATCTCCCTACTGTTAGTATACTCTTCGCAGGGATTTCATGATGCCCCAACAAGAAAATATTTTGTGAGCCGCTTTTAACTAGCAGTTTTTATTGAGTTGAAATTATGCACTTTCGAGTTGTGTAATTTTGTTTTACAATTAGATATTCGTTTGCTGATTATTTAGTTTGCATTTTAATGCAAAAAAGTGTAGACTATGTTTTCTTGAACAAATCAAGTAATAAAAAAGTTGGTAACATATGGGACGTTTATTAGATATTTGAAACCAAATTTGATAGTCAGTAAAACCTTGTTAAAGCTGTGATATGGATGTATACCAAGCAAAGATTCTCGTGTTTCTCAAAAGATAATATATTAAATTTAACTGAGATTTCGGTCCAGCAGTACATGTAATTAAAATTGTTCCGATTTTTCAAGAGAGAGTTATGATAAATATATCAGAAAATGGGGTTTTCAAAGGGAATTTATCAGTATGGGTTTGATGATGAGCCCAGAGTGTATATTTGGGTATAAGCTCATCCTAGTTTCAAAAATTGGTTTAATCTACTGAGATCTTTATTGAGAGATTTGATGGGAGCAAATAGGAATGGGTTTCGGTATGAGCCCTTAAGAATGCAGTGAGGTGTGGGTCTGAAGCTTATGGGTGCGGGCCTGGAGCTCACGGGTATAATTTTGGAGCTTATGGGCGTGTGTCTGGAGCTTGTATAAGAACATAAAAACGGGTTTGGGTGTGAGCCCGTAAGAATGGGTGTGCGTATGAGTACATTGTGTTGGATCATATATATATAATGAAATGAGCTAATATAGTTTCACTTGTTAATCCATCCTCCTGTAAATAAAATAAATAAATTTACATGCTGTAGGCCATGCTTATCTTCTCTGTATCGTTCCAATTTTAGTTAATGTACTCCTGAGAGTACAATAAATTAAAAAAGAATCAAAACCCTTTCACGAAATAATTTCGGTGTGGGCGCTTTTCCAAGAGTCCCCTCATACCCGGGCAACTTCTTGAGCTTATTCTAGAGAGAAATATCTTTTATTTAATTATGGGCCGATCCCGGCGGTACTGCAATACCGGGCCAACCCGTGGACGGGCGGAAGCAAGCTTCACGACCCCATCCTAGTTCCAAAAATCGGTTTAATCTACTGAGACCCTCAATGAGAGTCGTATCAGAGATTAAGCTGATAAGAACAGATTTATTTTCAGAAATATTTAGCTCCCAAATACAAACAAATAGCCATTTGGCAAAATTACAAATTTTACGCAAGTCAGTGGAATACGCAGAGTTGATTGATTTTGAATGTTTGTAAGTAAAACTAAACATGACATAAATCATTATATGGAAAATTTTGATTTATAATAATAGTAGTATTGATAATTTTTTAGAACTTGCACAATAATCATATATATTTTCACGATGTAATGTTTTTCAGGTGTACTGCTGCTTGTCTGAGATATGCTGGATGTAGATGTCACGAGACCAGCGGATGACGTCGGTAACACAGAGTTTCCTCATGAGAGCTGCGTAGGATTTGGAGCACAGCTTACTCATGAAGGCGTCGTTGCCGGGCCACCACGAGCCAAGAGATCCGATGATGAAGGGTACAACTGTGCACTTGTCGTAAAAGTGCTGTAGCTTGAGTCGTTCGGCAAGTGGTTGGTACTTGCTCACTTTGAGGGCTGCTGCCTCCTCCATCCCCTGTAGTCTGTTGTCGAATGGAATTGAGACGTCGATGATGTAGGCATTGCGACCCATGCGGAGCACCAGATCTGGACGGAGGGTGGAGTTGTCCACTCGGGTATTTTCACCCACAACTTGGAAGCGGGATTGGGCAGCAGTCTTGATCCGGTCGACGATGGCATTGTGACGACGGGTGATGGCGGCACTATATCTCATGCAATGATTGAGAACGTGTGGCAGGGTTTCATCTGGCCATGGGCAGCGGCGGCAACTTTTGTTGGTATTGGGGTTCCACCGGATGGCGGCGTTGACCGGACACAGGTTGAGTCGGGCACGGTGGATAAACCTCCAGTCCGCAAAGCGGACAAAGGCCCCGCTGCGGATGAATGAGTGGCTCGCGGTGGATAAGGCAACACACTCCATCACTTTTCCTTGGTCGGGCAAGTCGATGAGCTCTTGATTCCTCTCACGTCGTAGAATGTTGCGCAGTGTGGAGGCGACAGCGCGGCGGTGTTGTGGTTTGATTGTGGGGTTCCCCTCCCCACAATCAAGGCTCAGGTCGTCGGTGGGCTGACACCATTTAATGTTTAGCCTGGTGCTCGCGGTTCTGGCGGTGCTCCAAGCAGTCTTGCGGGGATCAGACCGTTTCCTGAAGTCTCCTTCGTTGTAGCCGGAGAGGTAGAGAAGCTCATCCTCCCTCATCACTGAGCGGGCCAAGCGTGACCGGACAGTGGAGTTCAGCTCAAGTTGGGCAGCTGCGCGGACGATGGGGTCGGGGGATGTCAGGAGCTTGAAGGCGTTGTCGATTTTGAAAATGTCGCACTCTTCTGCAGCGATGGGGATGCCACAGGTTCCAGCTTGGGTTGAACCATAAAGGTAATTATTGGTTGCGCGAATGGGCAAGTTGAGGATTGCCTTGAAGTGAGGGCGGAGGGCCACATCAAGTTTTTCCCAATCTGTTTTGGAGAACTGCCCCGTTCTCATTGGGAAGACGAGCGACGAATAAAAGAATGTCTTCATGGCGTCAATTTTCTGCCAAGGTGAGAGACGTGATTGGAGAATTCGGGTTCCAGTTTGGATGTAGGTCTGGAGCTGTGAATGGAGTGGGACTACCATGTATCCCACTGGCTTCCCGAGGAACTTTGCGTGATCCCCATCTGCGAGGGAAGGGATGAATTCCCCGTCTACGTTGAAGACAGTTGGCCGCGTCCCCACTGGTGTCCTCCCAGAGAGGTGGAGAGACACACATTTACGTGGGTTGAGTGAAATGGAAAGGCGTTTTCCCTCATTGGCGATGGTGTCAATGCGTTGTTGGAGCTCGTCTTCCGTCCAGCCGAGGGGTGTAATGTCGTCAGCAAAGGCTAACGCCCCGTGTCTGCCTTGGACACCCTCTTGAGCCCTTTCGAGAATGGGGTTGATGACGACGTTGAAGAGGATGCCGGACAGGGGGTCCCCCTGGTGTACACCGGACTGGAGTGGAATTGGATTGGTGGATCCAAGTGAGGTGATGAACTGTGTTGTAGTGTTGTGGTACATATCTGCTACTATTTGGCAGAGTTGGTCACCAGCTCCGTAATGGGTGAGAGCAGCAACTGGAGCTGGATGAGGGATTGAGCCAAAGGCATCCGAAAAGTCGAGCCACGCAATGAATATGTCGGATTTGGTATTTTTTGCTTGGTTCATGTAGTAATTGAGCATAAAGTTGTGCTCAAATACTCCGTCAAAGGGCATGAAACCCTTTTGAGCTTCAGAGAGGATCCCATGTGTGAGTAGCCATTTAGAGAGGCGAGAGGTGAGGAGCCCAGAGTACCATTTATAAATGGTTCGGAGAATTGAGATGGGACGCCAATTAGCCAGATCGGACACATCCCCCTTTTTGTAAATTAATATGGTGCGGGATGTCTTCCATGCTGGTGGGATTCTCCGATATTTGAGGCAAATGTTGAAGACCCTGGTCATAACGGTACAGGATGGATCTAGGCTTCCCCAATGACGATAAGTGAGGCGGTCGTCTCCCGGAGCGGTGTTCTCGAACTTCCTGAGACATTTTTGGACTTCCTCAGGAACGAAGAGGTGGAGGGGCACAGGCTCACGAGTATTGGGCTCAGGAACAGAGTAGAAAGTTGGGTCCATGTATTTTGGAGCTCGACGGTTGGAGAAGAATGCCTCCACACTATCCAGGTCTACTGGACAAGTTGTTGAGTCTCCCTGTGTGATCAGACGGATGGCACGACGACGATTGCGGTGGTAGAGCTTTTGCATGAATTTGCAGTCGTCTAAGTTTTCAGGTGCTGGTGGTCGGTTGGTGGGTCGTGGTGGAGGGATCTTGAGTTCGGTTTTGGCGACTTCTGTCATTTCCTCCAGGATTTGGCAGAACCGATCCCACTTCGTCTGATCGAACTCATCCTCCAGGAGGATGTCGAGAAGCTCGTTCTCGAATTGGTGAAGGACACTCATATCTTCAGGATTGATGTGGTTTGGAGTGTTGTTGCTAACTTGCTGCGGGCTGGTCGGCGTGATGATGACCTCTTCCTCACCGTTGTCAGCTACTGCTGAGTCACCTGATGAGTCTCCACTGCTCTGAACAGAGCTGATTATTATCCCCGGCTGTTCCACCCCATCACCCGCTCCAGCCTCGGAATGATTTGATTGTGGTGAGACTGGTTGAGGTTGTGGAGGTGGCACAGATTGAGGAGGTGGCACAGATTGAGAAGGTGGCACAGATTGAGAAGGTGGCACAGATTGAGGAGGTGATTGTGATGCGAGTGGTGAGGAGCTGACTATGGTCCCCGGCTGCTTCTCCCCCTCACCAGCTCCAGACTCGGAGAGGTTTGATTGTGGTGAGACTGGTTGTGGTGGCGGAGGAGGCACGGATTGAGGGGGAGTTGGAGTAAGTGGTGAGTCATTCAGACCAAACCAGTCCACCGGCTCCTGCTCCCCATTACCCGCCCCAGGCTCGGATATGTTTATTGGTGATGAGTCTGGTTGGGGGATTTGGAGAGGAGGCAGTTGAGAAATTGGTGGACGTTGAGGTGGCGATGAAGACGCAACAAGAGATAGAAGAGACGGTGAAGTATTCCGACGCAAAGGTCCCCAGGGTGTTTGAGGAGACGGCGCCGGAGGTGGAGGCATTAGGTTCGTGGAAGTGGCGTTCGGATGGACGGCGTTCTTCACAGGTAGTTTTCGTGTAGTGCTCGATAGTCCCGATTTTCTCCGAGCAACTGCACCCGACTCAACAGGCGTGGTGCTACCTCTAGAAGGGTTAATTGTGGGTGAGGTAGTGGCCACTCCTGTGGGAAGGGGCTGGTGACGTGATGTTGCTCGTGGAGTCGTAGTAGCACTGGCACTTGAAGTTGTAGCAGCACGAGCACTTGGAGTTGTAGCAGCACGAGCACTTGGAGTTGTCGTGGCACGAGCACTTGGATTAGGTGTTGGAGGATCATTTTCCTCATCAGAGGAAATGATGGTTCGAGTTCTCCTCCTTGTGCTCCTTCGGGGTGATGATGATGGGGGTCGGCCCCCTGATGAGTTCTCCCGATTATTGGATGATGTGCCACTAGTTCCAGCTACTGCTGGGGATGCCGGGGGTGCGTTGGTCCGCTGCTTGATACCCTCTTTCTTGTGCCACATTTCGTGGTTGGAGAGTCCCCTTGTGTTAGGGAAACTTTCAGGACACTGCTGACACTTGTGACGAAACACTGGTGCAGCTGGCGGTGCTGGGTCCTGAGGTGCATCCGGAGGTGGAGGTGGAGCACTTTCATTGCGTTCTTGGAGAGGAGAGAAAGAGGGATCACAGTGGTGGGTTGATGGACGCCACCCCATGTCAGCGTCGCACCGGTTACACTGATTAATAATTTCAGTAATCAGCAGCTCATGTTCCCTCTCAAGGTGGCGTTTAACTGATTGAACAGTTAGAGAGGTGGTTTTGCACTTAAACGGTCTGGAGCACTCCGTCTCAGGACATATTAAAGATGGCGGAGCAGGGTGGTAAACTGTGAGAACGTGGTCTTCCCTTGTTGGCTGCTGCTGCATGGCGAAGACAGTAGATTTCTATTCTAGATAAATAGCTATCGGTGGTGGTAGAATAGCTGGTTGTATCTCGAGAACCAGTTCACAGCACACAAAAAAGACTAGGAAAAATATATATGACTAGAATGGCTAAGATCAAGTGGCTTGTCAGCTTTCGGCCCAAAAAAAAAAGAAAGGTACTCAGAAAACAAAAAAACTATTAAAATAGCTATCTGGGAACGCAGCAGAAAACTATAATAAAAATAACTTTTGAATTTGATAGTTAAAATGAAATTTTAACAGGGAGTACCCCCTATAAGACTGACTTTGATCTTAGCCAAAAGGCCGAGAACCGTTGTCATGTCAGAATCTTGTCTGTGTTAAGTAAAGAGGGACATTTCTCATTCTGACTTCCATCTTAGCCAAATGGCCGAGAAGCGTTGTCATGTCAGAATCTTGTCTGTGTTAAGTAGAGGGACATTTCTCATTCTGACTTCCATCTTAGCCAAATGGCCGAGAAGCGTTGTCATGTCAGAATCTTGTCTGTATTAAGTAAATGGGGACAATTGTGATCCTGACTTCCATATAAGCTATATGGCCGAGAAGCGTTGTCATGTCAGAATCTTGTCTGTATTAAGTAAGTGGGGACCATTCTCATTCTGACTTCCATCTTAGCCAAATGGCCGAGAAGCGTTGTCATGTCAGAATCTTGTCTGTATTAAGTAAAT
>JAQIWO010000884.1:0-11817 GCA_034695405.1 Entomobrya muscorum | reverse complement strand
GGTTTGAAATATTTCACCAAAAAGTATCTCCAATACTGCGAAACCCAATGACGGCACCATCAATCTATGCTAGAGTCCAAGATAGTGACACGTTCACGAATGAGCCTATATTCAAATTTTTACGCGACAAACGAGATTACGGTTGATTGTGTTATTTACAAAGGCTTCTTTTGATTTAGCGTTACGTACTGTTGTTGTCATATGGACGTAGGCTTCGTCGCATCAATTAATTGTTTAACTGTTTTTTTAAACTTGGTCTTGTTATCCATGTTGTGCTGCCTTGTATAATATTTTTATAGAATACACAATGCTAAAAATGGGTGTAAATTGTAATCGTAAGTGTATTTCAAACTGTCGACGGTATTTTCCGCTTCTCAGACGAAAGTTGTGCGTTATTCTAATCTTTCTATTCTTATTATGTATTTCGGAAATGTTGACAAGAAAAAGTTGAAATAAATACTCGTCTGTACTCTTCACGTAAATATGATGAATATGATTGGCTCGGTATACTATAAAATTTAGGTTTTTGGCAAAATAAATCTATGTTATGTCTGTCACACATTTGTCCGTTGTATTATGGCGATGTGGTAACTATAAGGACTTCCAAGTCGCTTACTTACTACACGACTGCTATTGTTGCTTTCATGTTGCATATATGCGGTAAAGATAAAGGATTACTAGACTCTTTTAGTTATTAAATATAACTGATCATAAAGTATGGAATACAAAAAACATTCTTTTACTAATTATACTCGTTTATTTTGTCAATGGAAAAAGTAATTACATATATACATATTACTAGCTAAGAATTCAATAGGTAGACATTAGACATACAATATTAATATAATTAAAACCACAATAGCTAGGTTTTAAGAAAACGACTAATCCATATATAACATCTTGTCTTCAATTGATTTTATTTGATTGGAGTCAAGGGATACTTTTATGTGTTAATTAAAATTACACGGGAAACGAATATTTCGCAAACAAGCTTCTCCATAACTCATGGTTCTCTTTTAGCTAAAATCAACATAATTAGTACATAGGTGACAGTGGCAACAAGTTATAGAATGACTTCATCATATTATATAAATAAATTGTGGGAACAGAGCATATTTGAATTAAAATATGTTACATGGAGGACAATACTATACCTTGTAGTTTTCTATCCGTAAATATTGAAGACGGGGCACCAGCTGAATTCCATAAGTCGCACCGCAGTAGCCAAAATCAATATTAGCACGACGGTCGTATGAAACAATAGAGATGCTTCGAAGATCTACATGCAAAAAACAATAAGAAGTCAAACGGGAACAAAGTAAAATCCAACTTCAAGGACTCATTTTCAAATATTTTTAAGGATTAAAACATTTACTAGGTTTACCTTTCAAACTGGTTATATTTGGCCTAGGAACCGTGTCTGGTCTTACAAATCCTCTTTTACCTGCTTCATTGATTCTTCTCACATCTCCAGCATCCAAACCTGTGATTCCACAGTCATCTAACCAGCTTCCTTGAACATCCAACGATACGAGATTCGGCCAACGTTCGCACACCAACGACAACGAGTCATTGCTCAACGGTAAAGTCAACTCTCTCACGTTTGGCATCCACTCAGTCAACTTTTTAAGATCCTCCATTGGAATCGGCTGTGAAAGCCAGCGTATCTCCAATACCTTGCATTTTCTTAATTTAACTCCCATCATGTCAGTCGGAAGAGTATCTTTAAGGACATCAGAACCCTTATCAGTAAGGGATTGCCTTGGACAAGAACTTTTTAAGAATGACAGTTTTTTCAGGTTTGGAGTGTAGTTTAAAAATGCCATGGATTTAAAAACTTGGTAACGGATCACAAGTGTTTGAAGATTAACCAGTTGTCCTCCTCCCGCGGTCAATGGAAATACTTCGTAGGGATCCAGAGTTGTGAGGAATTCACCCACTACAGTTAAGTTTTTCAAAGTGGTTGCATGTTTGCTTAGTACTTGACGAAATACTGGCGCTTCAAGGGTTCGAATGGATAAGCTCTCAAGATGCAAACTAGGGTCCAAAAGCAGTAGGATGAGGTCCGGGTCTCTGCTAGAAATATAAATTGCAATTGTTGTGTCAATGTGCTTTAGATTCCATTTGGTTGGATCCCGTTGGCGAATTACACGGAATGATTGAAAGAATCCTTTGTAACTTGGAAACACTGCTCTTATTCCCAAAAATGTTAATGCCTGTTTATTAACAAGAGGGAAAACAAAATAATACATTAGTGAATGACAATGAGAGTTGGAGCAGGAGTCATAGTGGGTTGGAGGAGATTACATAAAGAAGTGCAATTATTACACAATACACACCATTGACCATTGTTTTACGGATAATTAATAATTTAATACCTCTACACATGGAAAATGACTCATTAATTCCATCCATGAGAGGCTCAACTGTATTTCCTTTACTGCCAATACTTTTAGATTCCTCTGTTCTCCGAACGCTGGCGTGATCAGCTCCCTGGGCTCTTGAATCCATTGGTATCCCAAATTTTTAACGAAATGCATCCTGAGCTCAACTAAGTTGGGACAGCATTTGAAAATTGCAGTACGGAAGGCCTGAACTGATGGGAAGTAAATATGACGAAGTTCCAAAATTTTAACGTGCGGACCACATAGTTTCCAGAATTCAGGGGACTCCTGCTTCAACAAAAAGTTCGTGGCGAATGGTTTCCAGGGTTGATTGTTATTACTTCCATTCTGCCACAGTTCCAGAAACATTGTCAAGTCCTTCTTAACATGAACCTGAACTGAGGATTGCCATGGCTTCATGCATACATCACGCCACAAATGGGACACCTGTCGACAAACCTTGAGGTCCTCCACGGTCAAATGCTCGAAAATTACTTCCAAGATCTAAAAACAATGCATCCAAAATATACAGAACAAATGAAAAGTAGTAAATTATGTTTTTTTTAGCATTCTGTTGTAATAAAAATTAATTGTCTGCATTTTTCAGCAAGTGCCAACTCCACATTAAATATAAGCAGAATAAAAAAATATTCACCCAACATTCATTATCAATTATACAAAAATGCCTCAACAACACGTATGACGTAGTTAAGATAAAATGTGTGCAGTCTTTACCAGGACATTTTCCAATGGATGCACTTCCTCTCTTCTGTGGAATCGTTCCATCTTTCCTGTCACCTCGAAGTGGAAGTTGTTTGAACTTCAGGTATTAACAATTAGCAAAAACTCGGTACCGTAGTGTACAGGATTACTTAAATAAGATAACTTAATATATAGGCATAGGCAGAGGCACTCTGACAAGACAAGACTAACCGACTCAACTAACTAAACTCAACACTCAACACCAATCATTATTGCCTTTGGATAATATAATGAATGAAGGATATTAGAATTGAGACGTGATGATGAGTAACTCGAGTAAAAGAAACAAAACACAAATCGATGAATGGCTGTTGGTCTAGGCAAAAATGGTCATACTTCTTTCTTTACTAAATTGTAAATCAAATCAATAAATTCTTTTCGCCGCCCTCATCCTTTGGTATGTAAATGTAAAGCTAAAATGCTCTGTTTGTAGTAGTGTATAATCATAATCGCTCACGGACATCCATTGTTTCTCAGGATCCCGAATCCCGAACCAGAGGTTGAAGACAAATTGTTTGAAGCCGTAAAGTAATCAAATAAACGTTATCAGGCATGCAATGATTGGAGGAGGGCTGTTCATCATTCATTTCAAACGGTTTTTTGTGAATGATGAATAAAACCTTTCTCACTCACTTTTTAGCACTCTTCCTTCATCCTTCTCTTGTCTTGTCTCTTGCTTGCTTGGCTAGTGCAATGTGCATTGCATTGTGTGAAGCGTCCCTTCAGAAAATTTCTTCTTCTCCTCTTTCCTATCCTAAAACACACTTCTATTCTCCCCTATCCTACACGTATTAAATACACATTTTAGGCTGCAAAGCACTCTCACATTCACATTTGAGAGTGCATGTGCTCGAGGCTCGAGTCGAGCCCTTGTTGTCCGTGTCTGTCTCTACTCTGTAGTCTGTAGAAAGAAACGTGTTGAAGGCTGAAGTTAAAAGGAAGCATTTTCTGTGTTTTTACATCAGTTTTGACGGATCCGTTCTCTTTATTTTATCACTCGTGTCAGTTCAGTTTCAGTTTGTGTTGTGAGTGGACGTTGTTTGTGGAACACTGCTGTCGGCTTCTTCTTATCATTGGACAAGGAATGCAATAATTCACGAAAGGTAATTAATTGTAACCTACATGCTTAGTAATTTCACGTAATTGGGACTCCTCAAGAGTAAATTTATATTGTAATAGTGACATCTCTTTCAATAATTTTTGTCAATTTTATTATCACGTATTTCCCAGTTTAAATTGAAAACTAGCCAGCTAGTCGTCGGGCTGTTTCTTCGTAATTCGTAATGGTGAATTATTTTAATTAAGCTGGGTAAAAGCGCTAATGTAAATATAACGTGAAGATTCCATTGGAATTGTTGGAATAATAATTGTTTGACAATTAAAAAAGCGGTACCTTTAAAACAAGTGATAGTTTAGTAACGTAAAAGAGCCATAATCATTTCAAATATAAATTGTTGGTATGCATTTCAGATTTCATCGTGCGTTAACTAATCAATCAGTTATTGGATAAAAACAGACAAAAGAAGAAGGAGCCAGAGCCAGGGTCAAGGAACCGACGAGGAAATCATGAACGGGAGCACCAGCAACAACCAGGGGTTGGTGGAGGAGTACCGCATTTCAAAAGACGTCGACGCAATTCTCGCCCCTTATATTCCAGGAGTGCTCTACGAAGGAGACGAGCTAAAATTTTGTCCAACATGCAATGACCGGCTCATGTGGTACAACCTTCCAGACGAAATGGAAATGTCAATTTGCACTAATCCAGTGGTAATAATATCCGAATCATATCATGTCTAGTTCTAGTCTAATTTTTCCATAATCCAATCGTCCTGGTTCTAATTGAATTCCTTTTTGGCTTTCTCTTATCCAGTGTAACTACCCATTTGACGAAACAACTGAATATACCATGCGTTCTCGAGAACCCACTAGGATCAGCATTGAGGGAACTCCAGCTCCATTCCGAGATTCTCATGGTCAGAATCCTGCAGTCATGCCTGCTGCTGCAGCCTCTAGCTCTGCCGCCGCCCATCAAGAAATGACTTTGGATGTGTATTCCCGCCGAAACTCCGATCGAGATGTTGTTGAAGAACGCATCCAAAAATTTCGGAACACGCCTGAGGAACATCGGGTCCATGAAATCATTGCACCACCTTTAATCGATCATGGTGCACTTCAAGGGGTCATTGCCGGTTTGAAAGCTATCGACAAGGAGGAAAAGGTGCCCCAAGAAGAAATTGACTAAGCAATGGAATTATATAGTAGTATGAATTTCAATTTTAAGCATTTTCCATTACGTACAAGGATTGACCTGATCGTTGCAAGTTGTAAAAATGACTTTGTACAGTTATGTTTAATAAACTGTATCTCTAGCTAGACTGTAGTGTAGTCATTCATTCCATGTGTATTTTTAGGGGCAAACCTTCTAACATATCTTAAGGTTTAACCGGAATACTCTGTGAATTCCATGAAATAATTGTGCTATTTTTAATACAATCAACCTGTCTGTGTCTAGTCGTTTGATCGAGTGATTTCGTAATTGAGTATTTATGTTATGTAACTTTAAAAATAGTATGCACGCACCATGCACTGTCCTAGAAAGCTCCTAAGCTGTACGTGTAAAATATCGTGATTAATAATATGGAGATATTGCAGTGGGTCTTTGATTTGTTATGGAATATTATGGTATTAATAATTATTTACTATCTTCAAAAGTTCGTATATTTATGTAATAAATATCATGCAATCTTTTACTCTTTATTAACTTGTTACTTCATTTACATTTTTGAAAAATTGTAAAACTCTTGTTACAACTTAATAACAGATGACTGACGTCTTGTGTAACTCTTTAGTTCAGTTCGAAAGTAGTAATAATAGTAAACTTGAAGCGTCTGTTTTTTAATGGAAAATGTACTTTATGATTAAAAGTAAATAAAAAATCTTATTAACTTGTTAAATAACAATTAACTTTACATCTCTCTTTTAATAGCTAAACTTCCAGCTGTCATCATTATTTTCATAATTGCTATACTACTAATTACTTACTATAATATTAATTAGAATAGACATTAGCTTAACATGATATTATAAGACCAGATACGTTATCATACGTAAAGGTTTTGTATGAATGTTATCGACAGTTGATAGTAGAACAACAAGGAACAGTCTCAACATTTTCTTCAGAGTAAAAAGTGTAATTATAGCAGTTAATTGTTGCGGGAGTGGTTCGGTGGTTGATATAAAACGTTAACTCTATACATATGTTTCGCCAAGGTGTGCTTTCGTTTTAAGCAATCACCACGGCTGACGGTACGTTATTTTCCTCATCTCTACTTTCTATGCAGTTTCACTCCATTCTGCATAATAACTTGGTCAGGTGGTGGCCCCCCTCCACCCACAATATTGTTTTGAGGATGATGGTGAATGGGGTGTGGAAGATGAGGTGCATGATGATTGAAATTGTTATTGTGGTTATTGTAATGATTATTTATTGAACCTCCGTGACCCCCTTTCATCCCACCAGGTGACATCATGCCTATTCTTTGCCCTCCTCCGGAATTACTATTTGCGGAGTAGCCACCTCCCACTGGAGGTCTTTCCATACGAGGTGATCCCATCATTCCCGTTGATCCTCCCTTTCCACCATCTAATGGCGCTCCCCTTCCTCCACCACCGGGACCACCTTGTTGACTTCCAGGTCCACCACCTCCATCTCCCACCGCAGGATTAGAAAATGGCTCCTCGCTCATGTTGGGCGTCTCAGAGAAATGGAGGCAAAAGTCACCCACCCTGTAGATCTCACCACCTTTACCAATATAAAGCGTCAGACTGTTTTTGAAGAGTGAAGCATATGCCTGTATTGGTGGAGGAGTCAAAAGAAAAAAAAGAAAATGCCAACATGAAGAATTAACAAATAGAGAGAGGTCATCATAACATCACTTATCATATTCATATTGTTTCGTTGCATCTTTTGAGCATAAAACTCATTCATCATTCATTCATTGTTGAGGATTGTATTTTCGATCTTGAGAACTTGAACGACAATTAGTTTGATAGTGATTTCGATCATTAGAAGAATTGTGACAGCTTATCATAATCAGAAGAATCAGGAAAAGCTCATCTTCATCATCAGACCTTTATCATCATTATTCGTTTCTTGTCTTTTCAAGCAACTCTCCAACAACAATTAACTGTGAACAAATGCTCAATGGCCGTCTTAATGCTACATACACAAAATCCACGAATTCACACATTTGTATAAAAAATTATTTTAAAATATTTAAAATTCGTATTGAATAAATCCGAAATCACCTTATGAACTCTAATGATATCTCCCGGTTGGAGAAGCGTTCCTGGCTCATCCCAAAGGGACAGGTTTACTGAACCGGTTCTATCCGCCACCCGGATGGATCTCACTTCATGTCCGTCCTTCGTTGTACTTGGCTTTCCAATGTCCAGTGTGATCAGGACCATGTGCAGGTTTTTCAGACCGGGACGCAGGTCTTTCACAGGTACTACTGGATGTGAATCCATTCCTTTTACAACAACAAAACAGAAATTGAAGTTCCACATCATAACATAATCAGCATCTACTTAATTGCCTCTCACCACCTGTGAATAAATGTACTGCATGTAGTCAGCTGACTCTACACAAAAATAGAAAACTTACTTACTCTGTACTCCACGTTTTAAACTTAAATTGTCCGCTATATTAACCTATTAGCTAAGTTATCCTAGAGATTGATAGAAACCGTGCAGTAGACTGATTTCGAAACTGAGGTGTTCGAAAAGGGAAAAGCACTTTTAAAATATATAAGCGCAGTTTTTAGTTGTGTTTGTTTCGAGAGCAAAATTTTTGGCTGGGCTGTATTCGAGTGTAGTGTAGAGAGACTGAAAACTTACTGAACTGAAGAGATGCTCTTGGTGCACACAACTTTTTTGTTTGTCCAACTCTTGTGTGTGGTTGCGTGCGTGCGTGTGTAAGTAGTACAAGTAACGTACACGTCGTCGTTTGAGGTGAGGTAATGATGATACTGATGAATGATAGGAAAGGAGAGATCTCTAGAACATACAGGAGCATTGGAATAAAGTTCTTTGTCTCTCGCTGCTCGCAAAAATGCGTGAGAGTTTTCATGCGTAGGTTGTTTTCCCCCTTTATTTTCAGATCAAGAAAAAAGCATAATATAAAGAATATTTTTATAAGGATAGGAAGAGGAAAATCAAAGTAGTTTTGTTAGTATTAATTTTAATTTTAAACGTTGAAAACTTGTGATTTTATTTGTCTTCATAATAATATGTTTATATGTATGTTAGCTGAAGGTTTATTAAGATGCATTCGATTGCCGCAAGATTGATGTTTCATTATTTTATTAAATTCATTAAATATATGATTGATTATAAAAATACGAAATTTTCCTGGAAATAAATCTCATTATAGTACATATTATTATGCCAAAACTACCAAAAATAATCCCTACTTTAACATTTTCGTTCTTTTGTCTGCCTTATCATTGTCGATATTCATTGATCTCTCAAGAATTTTCCTGACGGCTGCATCCCTCTTATCGGCTTGCATGCTGGCTACCCCCATGAACTCAAATATTCCATAGAACCTGTCTATCGCATCCCGCAAACTGAGCATCTGCTCGAGAAGTGCACCATCCCTCCTTGCCAGAATTTGAAAAACTTCCTGCAAGTCATGTACTCTTTTCTTGTCCATCAATGTGTCCGTGTGAGGTTGGACGGAGGAAAACGAGGAGGAGAGCTGCTGCGTAAGTGGAACTCGGGGAAATTGTGCGGAAGATGCGGATGGGGCGAGTTGAGTTTTCACTGCTTGATTGTATTCCATATTATTTATCTGAAACAGTCCACACAGGAAAACAAATCAACGCTAATTTCTAATTAGCCATTTAAAAAAGTTAATACACGCAGCTTACATTGGGAAATGGATTATTGTGATTATATGGCTCGTTTCTCCGCAGCCGTTGAATCCTTGCATGGCCCAGTTCCTCTTCCACTTTCTCCGAAAAGTAGTTTTGATGGAGGCTTGCGTCTGCAGGAAGCTGCATGAATTCCTTATGGTGGCTCCTCGATGATCGTCCAGCTTTAGTGTTGGGGGGAGGGCCAAATTCGGAGTTCTTCGGTTGATAGACCAACGTATCATGAAGTCGTGTTATGGGATGATGTTGAGTTGATTCATCATCCCTGAATCAATTAATCATTCCATAAAGTTATTTGGAAGACATACATATTATAATACGGCTGCGATGTAAAATTATACAAGCAGCAAAAATGACCTTAGATCTTCAAAACCAGTCATCGGGAAGCCATTCGAGTCGGGTATTGGCAGTGAAAGGGTGAAAGTCACCGCAACGAGGATTGAAAATGGCGACTGCATTTAGAATTGGAAGGAATTTTTCCCAAGACAAACAAAAACTTAAACTCTTACTTTAAGAATAATATTATATTGCCCGGTCATTAATGGAGCAATTTTTTCAAGCCTACTAGTCACCTTTACAATTGTGCTTGCGTCTACGGAAGAATAAATAGAGATGCAAAATGAACGGAAATGTCAGTCAGCATATTTTATAAATTATTTTCAAATGCAATTTATTTGTGTTTGGTTGTATCCACAGCGAAAAAGGTGTGTAAAACCAGCTCTATCGATGTGCACACTGGAAGTATTTCGACAACAACTTCAAAAATGGACTGAATACCGAAGAGAGCAACGAGGAAGATAAAGAAGTTATAATTTTTATTTGGAGCTTGGAGCTAAGCTTGGAGGGTGAGGTGGACGCAACTGAGACAGGCATCATACATGATGAAAGTTAATCAAGATCTCCCAATGACTTAACATTTCAATTTCATTCAAAGTAGCACACATATATACATATATATATATACATATAGCTATTATATGTATAATTGCTGTTTTTTATTCCATGGCATAGATTCAAAATTGATTAACTATAACAGATAAAATTACAAAGTATACACTTTTGAACACTTATTAAAAGTACACTGCACGCCATATCATTTGAGGGAACTTAATTATTACATGAAAACGGAGAATTCAATTCGGATATTAAGTTATGTGACCATGGGTAACGATTTTTAATTCACTTGATGAATCGATCAACATAGCTGCTGCCCTTGCGAGGAAAAACATTGTCGTAAATCTGACCATCCGAAATTATAATGGGGTCGGTAATCACGATATTTTTATTGTGACAACCTCTACAAACGATTTTTAATCTGTTTTTAACAATGAGTAAACCAAATTACATACAATATACAGTTTTTTCTCGTCAGATGCGGATGTCAGAATACAATATTGATCGGAAAGCTGGACTGGAACTGATAAACGCATTAACTACTACTACACAAGTTAGACTGAGGCAAACACTTATCCTATCCCCCAAATCGAGACATGACTAAAATTCCACGCTACAAGTTTTCTCTTTTGACATATACAACTAAAATATGACTACATACAACTTATTATAACGTATACTTATTAAGTTAGTTAGTTCATCAGAATAATAATTAAATTCCTCCTAAGCAATCGGCGGTTCTTCCCGATTTTCTAGTTGCGAAAATTATGAATTACTTTTACACACCATACATCACTGCAACATAATATTTTCCACTAGATTTATATTTTTTATAGCTTTCTCATCCCTCGACTAACATTTTTCCAGGGGGCAATGTCAATGATGATGAGTTTATGGGCTCAGATGGTATCATTTCTCCAGTTTTTCTCTGTGTTCCCACCTCCAACTTACGAGAACAGGGGTCCACAAATTTCTTAGTAGGCAATTTTCGCTTCTTTATGCTTCGGCGGCTACTTGCTTTCCCAGCCTTGCTATGTTTATCAGCTATATGCGCCGCTAGGACTCCACGGGATCGAAATGGCTTTTTGCACGTATCACACTCGTAGCCGAGAAATGGATGTTGCATGACATTTGAGGTGTTGTTGTTACTGCCATTGCCGTCAAGTTTCTGCTGCAAATCGAGATCGGGTGTTGACCTCTTTTCTGTCTCAAGATTTTCCGTTTCATTACTAAGAATTTCTTGTGCCACATTATTTGCGTCCGGTATAACGTTCTCAGGTAACCTTTGCTCCTCGTTCTCCGTTTCGTCCTTCTTCAACGAAAGAATCTTATTGCTAGACAGCTCAAACAACGTGTTCAATTTATTTCCGAATTTGATCACGTCAAACTGACTACTATTAAATTCACTTGACGCAACGTTTGAGGAATCCCTTTCCAACCAGTTTGTAGGAAAGATTTCCATTTTCAAGGATTCTATGAATGTGTCAACTCGTCTTTCCAGTTGCATGATTTTCAAAATGTCTGCCTTCCGCTTTTGATCCTCTGTAAGGTTAAATCTAAGTAATTCAATTTCCACTTCATTCTTCATCTTAGTCTTCTCCAAATCCTTCAGTTTCTTATCTTTTTCCAGGAGCTGTTCCTCCAGACATTTGATTTTATTTTTCTCTAACTTGTGTTGCGCGTTATGCTCATCACTCCATTTAACCAGCATCTCCTTTACTTTAAGGGTAACTGGATAAACGTACTCCCTTTTCTTCTCGCTCTCCATCTCCATATTTTACTATGAACTATTCACTTTTACAAAGTATATTATATAGCTTGTTTACTTGTTACTAACAACT
>JAQIWO010000883.1:0-11820 GCA_034695405.1 Entomobrya muscorum | reverse complement strand
AAGTTTTTACCCTTGCCAGTCAGCCACTCTGGATTGTTCCAGAGAGGTCACAGGTGTCCTAAAGCAAATCTAGATGTTTTCCGTTTTCGGCAGTTCTCCTCTATTGCATCAATATTCTCACATTCATATAAATATGCCTGTCTCTTAATAAATATATAGTAGTCTAGCACAAGCTATGCCCGATTATTCATCAATCATTTTCATTCACTGCTCACACTGTATTAGATTTCAGCATTTTACGATACGTCTTACGTTAGCTTGGCGGATCTCAAATTTTTGGATTGTGGCGTCATACTTTTATTTTTTACAAGTCTGTTGTTGTTGTAAACTTAGACAGTAATTTCTGCCGGAGGAGAAGAGATCGAGTCTACAGATGTATTCTAAATTCTTTTTATGAGCTATGTAAATTTTAAAATCATGAGCAATTAATTTATCTCTTTTCCTCAGCATCTTTCTTATGGAATTTTAGTGTAAGTGATGTAAAATTAGATGGTTAGTCCTGTGAAATTATGTAAATGGTACATTATCTGATGCAAATGAATAATCACATTCTAACGGGAGTATGGGACGGGAGTTCAAAGAAAGCATTTTTAAACAATGCTTGCAATTGATCTTTTTCCTTTATTTTCGATTAAAATTAATTGAAAATAAAAACGCTAATGCAAAACCTGATCTATGATCTATAGGACTTCTGTTTTGAGCTAATACAATAGCAAGGATAAAATTGGAAAAGTGCCAACTCAGTAAAATCATCTTTGTAATCACCGTCTTTGGATTCATCTGAAAGACAAACGTTAGACCGTGACGTGATTCAAAACTCCCAAAAAATGCATCCATCGCGTCCTGCAAAATAACTTGCTCACCTTACTTAAATATGCTCATCAACTAGTATATAATTCATCATTTAATTATGAGAGACGAGTAATAGTTTGCCAATTCTGCTGGAAGAATTTATTTAATTTTCCTCTACTGGATTATTGGAGTGTGATGGACCAAAGTGCCACAAATGCTTTGTCTTATTTGGCTAGAACCTGCAGTCTCAACTATTCTTGAAATCTTTATAGATTGTTTAAATATATATTGCAACGACTAAAAAAACATTACGTATTGACTCATATCTCATATGACTCATAGTTTTCGAATCCATAGTCATAGGTTTAAAAAGTTTCATCAGTGTAATCTCCTGCGTGATTTCCACCATGTCACCATATCAAAGCCTTCCTCGAAAAATCTATCTGTGATCACGTGCCGTTAGTATGTGCTTGATTATAAAACAATTTTCAACTTGATATCTGAGTGTCTGAGGACTTACGAATCTGTTGAAAGATCTTAATATATGTCTAGATAATTTCAGCTAATGCGGTTTAAGTTTACAGCTTATTATATGCAACACTCACATAAAAACTAAATGGTTTGCTACAAAGAAACATATTGGCTTTTCTTTTCAAATCAATCTGTCAGAAAAATTGAGCATCTAGTGCCTGTAAAATTTAAAAGAAAGTAAACAATAAACACTTAACGGCTTTGTTTGTTCCATTAAACTCCATCTAACCTCTCAGAAAATATGAAGTTCGACTACCTGCGAGATTTTAAAATAATTAAACAATTAACTGCGAAAAAACGGCTTGGCTTTTCGAATAAAATTCTACCTTACCTATCCGAATATTGGAAATTCACCTACTATAATGATTACACAGTGAGCTGTGAATAAGTGGTTTGGGTTTTTCATTTGAATTCACATTTTAAAACAATCTAAATTCACCTGTGAGACTTTGAATAATCAAAAGGTGAGCTGTGAATAAACGGCTTGGCTTTTCCAATTAAATTCTACCTTGCCTTTTAGAATAATCTAAATTCACCTCTTCACCAGTGAGACTTTACATAATTAAAAATTGAGCTGTGAAAAACGGCTTCGCTTGTCTTATGGAATTCTACCCTACCTATCAAAATATTGGGAATTTGACTGCGAGATTTTAAAATGATTAAAAGATGAACTGTGAAAAACGGCTTGGCATTTCCAATTAAATTCTACCTTACCTTTTAAAATAATCTAAATTCACCTGTGAGACTTTAAATAATTAAACAATGAGCTGTAAATAAACGGCTTGGCTTGTCCTATTGAATTCTACCTTACCTCTCAAAAAGTTAAAATTCACCTGTGATATCTTAAAACAGTAAAGCAACGAGCTATGAATAAACGACTTGCTTTTATATTAAATTATTTCTTACCTCTCAGAAAAATTGATGTTCCACAACATGTGGGTTTTTAAAATATTTAAACAATGAGCTGAAAATAAACAGCTTGGCTTTGGCTAACAATATTACCTTACCAACCACTCAGAAAAATTGAAGCTCGCCTACCTGTGAAATTAGACTATGAGCTAGAATGATTAACAGATGTGACGACAATGCATAATGTCTGGTGACTACCAGACATTTTTATGTTGGTATCGACTACCTTTTATCTTCTCAAAAAGTACAAAACTGTCCGAGCATTTTATTCAGACCAACCACTTTGAGTCGTCCATAGCACACGTGCATTGATTTTATAGACCAATTTTCTACAATAGAGCGATTTAAAGCACATCGCATGCTTCTTGAGATTGTTTTAGTCAATCAAATTGAAGGAGTAGTGTTCAGGATTTTTTTAATTCTATATTTTTGAGATTCTCGAAGAATATTCACTCCCACTAGATCTGCACCATTCCAGCGCCAGCATGTACAAACAAAAATCAAATGATATGCATAGCGTCATCACTAAATACAGAAATATGTTATATTTCTTATGGGCCATGGCCACCGCGGAAAGCCTAAATGAAAAGTTCCTGCCCATGACCAGCTCATCAAATGAACAACTTGATTATTTCTATCATAATTATCAGCAAAGCAAGCATAATGCCTTGAGCGCTTCTTCAGTTAACAACCATTTAGAAAAAATCATCAGTTCCTTCCTGAATCGTCACTGCTTAATCCTGCTAGACAACTACTTTGGACTTAACATAAATTCCGGATGGACACAAGATCAGCCTTTAATTCTACGGAAACTTACTCCCGGATTTCGTAACGACTCCAAGCCTGCAAGCGCTAAGAACTTGATTTGGAAAAGGGATGGGGCTGGTAAAGAGAGACATTTTGAAATGGAAGATCCAGAATGTACAAAGTCAAGGAGGTGGAAACTCGTAATCTTATATCGTTGTTTCACCCACATCGACCTGTTCCGATTTTCCTCCGCAACAAAGCCATGGAATTGTCAACTTCAGGTATCCCTGTTTCCTCCAAAATCCAACATTATTTTATTTCCCAGTATGCTCTACAAGAAACTATTCGCTTACAATAATGCAGCCACTGAACTTAAGACATCCCACCCATCTTCTGTTCCACCAGTGCACATTCTAGTTGGGAATCAGGGCGACGAAAAATACAAATTAGAACTATTCGATTGGGTTCACAGGGGAGTGTTGGAGGAAGGAGAGGGATCTTATTATTGGCACTCACCAACTACGTTTCACGACATCATAGTTTATTGGTATTTCAGCAAAATTGTCCCGGAGTACGAAATGATCGCATATTGTCCACTTTGTATATCCCGGAAGGAAACGACTTTGGAATCCATCAACAGTTCAGAGCTTTCAAAATCATTTCCTTTACCAAATGAATTACTCCAGATTGTCACTGTTCTAATTAGTGATCGCAATAAAGTTGAGAATAATTTTGAAATTTCCTTGTACAAATGCTCGAATAACGCTCTCGACGATGTGCACCTTCCGAAAGTGGAAAGGCTTGGGGATGCCCAGGTTCGAATTTGGATGAATATATTGCGAAATTACACATACAAATTTATTACACAATATTCTGTAATGACATGCGAGAACGGGAAAGCCTGGAAAAGTAATGTTGGATGGGACCGGAGTACTGCGTTAGGGTTAAGAGGGGAAATTTTTGTTGGAGACTTTCCGTATCAGTGTCCCTTTAACTTTGAGGACAAATCGAGTAGTCATAATTTTATTGCTTGTAGTGAAGCAGTGCACTATAGTGGTTTTGCGTTTGACGAGCTTCTAAAATGTTTTGATAAGTACATCTGGATGTGGATCCTCATTTCCTGTTTTGCGATTGCAACTTTCAATTCATATTTTCCAGGAAGTATGCACAATCGCTCGTTTCTTAGGAGACTGGAGTCGATCTGCAGAATGTTTTTGGAACAGGGGGACTCGGACTATCTCGAGAAGCATTTTTTTGCACTTGTCACATCTTCGATGCTGCTGCCATCTCTCGTGTTAAGCAACGCGTGGAAGAATGACAACGTTTACAACATGGTAATTCCACGACCGCCGTTGCCACACAATCGTTTCCGGGACTTGACGGAAGCCAACTTCACTGTATACTCAAGAGTAACTTACATCTTTCTTCGTTTTGGAAGGGAGCCTGATGTCACAGGGGATTGGGAGTGGGACTGGCAAAATGAGGAGCAGGAAATGTCTCATAGAAGCGCTTACAACGAAATTCAGGTGTCGTCGCGGGTGGGTCATTTGCAATCAATTCGTTCACAGTCAAGGTTCTCCAGATACACTACGAGAGATAATGATCAACAGGTTAGTAAATTTACCACTCTGCACAATAAAACAGCGTATTGGTTGATGTCAGCATACAATAATTTGACCGCGTTAGGAAACTATAAAAACAACAAATCCCTAATCAACACATTGCAAGCGCATGCACAGTTTGAGAAACTGTTTTCTAACTTGGAAACGGAAGCGCTTGATGAGTTTATGAGCAAGTGTGACAATGCTGCTTTGGTGTTGCCCTGGCAAGAGTCCAGGAAACAATACATAAAACTTTTGAAAGGAGGAAAAAGACCTGAGCATGTACATCTTGGAACTAATGAATCCTACTTTTTCATATACAATATCGTCGAATTAAATGGACATGTACCACCGGTACTTTTTCAGAGAGCAAAAGGAATCATGAGTTCAGGAATATTTGATTGGTGGACACAATTCATTTCAGGGGGAAACATTGTTGCTGGGAAAGGTGAGAAGGCTCCTCCAGTGACGCCTGACATGAGCGGCAACATTTTGGTAATATTTACTGTATGGATGTGTGGACTTGCTTTTGCAGTTATCTGGTTTGCTGTGGAAGTCATAACAAAGATATCTTTAAGAAAACTTGTGCTTAGATTCTTAAAATTTGTCATTGTGCATGGTTCCAACTGTTACAAAAAGGTATTAAGCTGTCAGAATTCCAAAGGAAACAGGAACAGGGCAAAAGTATATCCTCGTAGTGTCAAAATTCAGAATGGGCAAAGTTCAGTCTCCATTGGGGAAACAATGGCATGATTGTGCAAGTTTAAGATACTGTGTAATGAATTAGTAATTTTTCAGTTGGGATTTAAAATGTGGTATAAATATTAAACATATTACACAAAAACAAATACAGTAGATTTAAAGTTATAATTAAAACTGAAAATCCTAACACTTGGTTAACACTAATTAAACATTTGTATTCAAGCATTTTGTCATTTTGAGCATGTTCAGGTAGAGATTAAAATATATTAGCTGATTAGCTTTTCTAAAGGTGTTTTTGGCTTGCTGGATATGCCAATTTAGTTTTTGCTTCGTACAGAAAAAGTTAAAAGTGTTGTTTGGCTTCTCCTCCTTTCTTTAAAAAATATATTTTAAAAATATGAACACAGCCTGCACGCAATTTCAAATCAGAATCTGCACCCGTATTTAGTGCTTTTGGTTTTGAAGAATTATTTTCAAATTTATTATTTAATAATCAATAATTGACACAAATATAATTGAATAGGCTACTATTTGAATAAATATTTAAACCACACAATTTAATTTTTACTATGACATGACTACTTACAGCATTTATCTTTAGTCTGGCTTAAACTTTCATACAATTTAATTTTCAATTTATTTTGATGTGATAAATTTATTACTCAACACTGATATGAAGCATGGTATCGTCTGTTGCCTGGCACCTTATATTAAAGGAAAACTTCCCATACTCTTTAATTACTCAACTTGTACTTACTAGAAGCCATCTTATTCATTATAAAAATTATAATTTGCTAATAAGTGAGATGTTACCTCTAAAATATAAATAATAAATATAATATGTTTTTATGGCGATGGCGTTTTAAAATGGATTTTCAAATCTTATTACTACTTATTGTTAAAGTCAACAAAGGCAGGTGTTTCAGTGTAGAGAATTTATGCAAGTAGTTAGTTAGTTATTTGTGCTTTTCCAAGGTGCATGCGTATACCTACTTAAAAGCCATTGTGTTGTTTTAGTACAACTTTTTATATGATCCTTCCAGCTCGCAATATTTGTAATACTCAACTCGATAAATAAGAAAATGAGACTGGGTATAAGTCCGATCGGAAAAACTACAAAAACCACTCCCTCCCTCCAATATTCGATGCGTGGAACTCATTATTTACATGGACATCAGCCAGCAAAGCACTAAAATAAGTCTTCCGAATTTTATCGTAATTGGCATTCTTAAGTTCTAATATTAGAACGTGTGACTCCCACAGTTTAAAAAACTATTTCAATTGTCAGTAATTTTGGTATATTACCCAGTCATTCCCTATCATTCAAAAGACTAATACTGAACCTGTTGACCTATTTAGCTGGCATGCTCGTGCAAACTGATTTCATTATATTGTTTTTTCTTGTTGTTTCTAGGTCCCGACCCTTCGTCATATTAAAATCCGTCAAATAATCGATAGTGGTTTCAAAGTTAAACTTTTGGGTAATCATTGTGGATTCTTATCTATCTCTAGCTAGCAATTTAAAAAAAGGCTTTTAGAGAAAACTGAAATTGCAATTAGCAGCACTCCATGGTAAAGCCATATTTCTTTCCATAGCATGACTTGGTATGCCTGAAAACATAGGGATTTACGGAATTTAAGTTTGAGCTAGGCTTCCTACCTTTCCTCTTTTCCTCACTGTTGGATACTAACTTCTTTATTCATATTTTCATTTATTAGCTTCATGCTTATTACTTTTTGAAATAATAAAGCATTCTTTCTTAGGTTGCACAAGTTACACTTGCTGCCTACTAAATAATCGGATACGGACGGTCAATATTTTTTTTCGATTACTGTATTCTAGTTTGTAGTTAAAAGCAACATGTGAACTACTTTAAATTCTTGCCCTTGTAGCATAACTGTAACTATAAAACGCTGCTTAAAATATTGTACTGGTTGATATTGACGGGTATTTCTCATAAAACTTGGGTATTTGAAAGAAACTTATTTTAAACGCCTTTAAGATTCTTTGATAATACTTAACAATGTTCTTCGACATGCGCTACAATTTTATCATCGTCTTGTTGCTCCTTCAAATTAATAGTTTTCTAGTAGAATCAAATGCAAAGGCAACTTACTTGGAAACTCATAGGGAGCTCTCCCATTATCAATCGAAACGTTTCTTCAAAAAGCGTCGTTACGACACAGCACCGACGAATTTCAATCAGCATATGTCCCTATTTTTGGATTGCTTACTACACATCATAAATTTCGAGGGAGCCGACCTAATTCAAAATTCACAGCAACCAACCATACCTATTGTACTTACTCGTTTAGACGCAGTCAGAGTAGAATTTAATACTCCAAATTACAACCCTCGAGTTTTTATAGTTCCATGGGAAGCTCCAATTTTAAGACGCAAAGCCGTCCAAAATTTTTCGTCCGATGACTGGAAAGATGCTTCGTACGAGTCAGAGTTGACTAACTTAACTTACATGGCCAGAGCGTTAAAAACTAAGCCATGGAATTGTGAGGCTCATATATATCTGTATCCACCGAGTGTTTCGAGGGAGCTCTTTTACAGCAGCGAACAATACTTTTATTTGTCAATGGTTTCCGTAAACTTTTGGAATCAAGCTCCCAGAACTCTAAAGGAAGCTGAAAAATATTCTGGGTTTAGTCATTTTGACACTAGACAACGTTTTGATGTGCTCGTTTCAAAACCAAAAGATCCAGGCATTTTTCAATGGATAAATGGCCTTCTCTTCTATTCACATGAGAAAAATGCACCGCCAACATCCACGTGGGAGCTTCTTTATTGGATTACAGTAAAAAATGATATAGTTATGGTTAGCGTGCTTTGTCACTACTGTCATTCTTGCCATAGCTTCCATCCAATGTGCGTTCGAAGCCATTATCTAAATACAATGTCAACATTTATGGAATTTCTCAATAAATTGAACCGGAAGACTGATAATATTATATGGAAACTTCGAAGATTTGACGCTAGATATTCATCTGGTCGATTTAAACCTTTTCGACTGAAAAAGTATAACACCAAATACAGCTGGGAGGAACTTTATTTCTTTCTTAAATCAGGCATGGACAACTACAACTTAGTTTGGGACCAGCGTATGCTCTATTTCGTTTTTGGAAATGCCACTTATCAGACCCAACCAAGATATTTGGATTCAGCTGAATCGAATTTCTGCAAAACAAATTTAAATAAGGTTTGTGGCTGCAATCGAGTAGGAGTTTATGGGGCATTGTGGCATCCCATCGTAATGCCTACGCTAGACCGCTTGTATTTTCCCATGCATTTTCCGTTTCACCGACAAAACATGGGCTTTGCAGCATGTGGTCATCAAATTGGAAGTAGTCCCTTTGAAGAGCTTTTCTCGTCGTACGACAAATCCACTTGGGGCACAATTCTGGGATTTATGATACTAACTATTCCTCTGGTAGTAGTTACAATGAACCTTATTTCCACGTTTTGTAAACATGGAAAGATTACAATGTTGACGCCTTATACGTTTTTCAAGGAATATTTACAGCTTATTATACCCTGCTTTCAAAATCTTGTGGAACAGGGGCTACCCATCGGAGATAGCAAAAGTTACATACGTTGTTTTGCTGGATTTGTTCTGCTAGTCGGAGTTATACTGAGCAATGGCTACAAAGGGGAAAACTTTACGAAGATTACCAGTCCACTTCCTCCAATTCCATACCTGACGTTTGATCAACTCATTAAAAACAATTTTCATGTGTATTCAGACATGACCAAGCTAAGGTATCCCCCAAATGCCAAGCCCAATCTTTGGAAATATTTAAAAAGTTGCACAGGCTGCTTTAATAAATCAGGGATACACTGCCGCGAACTCGAAATCAACGTTCAAGGAAAACAAGAAGTACTTCGGTTTCGTTCTAGGATATACCACATGCTCTACTATAATTCGGACTGGCAGCAATCTTCCACACCCGGTCGGCCATTCAGGGTGGGTTGCGACAACCCACCCAATGTAACTGAGAGTGAGATCCATATTTTAAAACATACTAAAATGCTGTAGCCGTTTGATCCTAGAATGTCTACTCGTATACACCTTACTGGAAGAGAACGTCTCAAAAACTGTGCAATTCAAGGAAAATTCGCAATTATAGACTATGAAGAGGACCTCATGGATCTACAAGTGAATTACAATAAAAATTCAGCAGGGAAGAAGAACCGTGGTGTCGTATCTTTTTCGAAGGAGGTGCTCGCAAGTAAGTTGTATGGTTTCATCTTTTTTGGATGGATTCCTCAAAAAATTGTTGCAAGAATGAAAGGATTGTATTCATCAGGAATCGTTGAGTGGCATGATAAATTTAGGAGGAATTATTACATGAGTCGAGGCTTATTGGCGGATATTATTGATAGTGAATTTCACGCCTCAACTATTAGAGGCAGCATTAAAGTAGTTTTTGTAATTTTTCCGGTTGGATTTATACCAAGCTTTATTTGCTTTTTAGTCGAGTTGCGTCGAACAATAATCATGACAGTGAAAGATATTTATAAATTTTGTAGTAAAGCGGCATATCGATTTTTTGTAAGAATATTTAGGCTTAAGTAATACGAATAATTCAGAGATACATGTTGCTAGAAGATCAGTCAAATAAAACCATGAGAGTATGTAATATTATTTCCTCACTGTATGTACGCAATAAGTTTTTTTAATACTTTTATGTATGTATCGTTTATATTCCATTCGCCATTCTGTTTAAGTTAGCATTCAAATCCATTTATGTATCATGCATACTATAGTGTATAGTTCCTAAAAAACAATCAAGTTCGATTTATAATTGCATTCACATTTTTAAATGAAAGTTTTTTTAAACAATCTTTATTTTTATTAGCGAATAGCCATATGAATACTTGAAACATTTTGGACATGCAGTACATCGTAACAAAAAACTTTGATGGGCTACATATTTACTTTACAAACGGAAAAGTGGATGTTCACCAATAGTCCAAATATTTTAATTACAAATTCCATCTCTTATTTTAATTTCTTATAACTTTCAGTGAAGAAATTTTGACCGAATGATTTTTTTTACAGAAGTAAATTCAAGCATTGATTTTTATAACATAAACGAAATGATTTTAACACTTTTCTATAAAATACAATTTTCTTAAAACTTATGTTAGACGATAAAACGCTTTTATTTTTCAAATTTAAGAAAAATATTACCAATTATCACACACTTCTTCGCCCCTAGTTGAAACGCAATCACAAGTGTTATAAAGAGTACACTAAATAAACTACGTAATACAATAAGCTTAATTTATGCAAACATATTTTTGTACGCCATCGAAGGAACATTTGGGCGTGTCTTTGTCATTCATGTCAAATAAGACCATCCAACATATAATTTTGATAATCTTCTGTATGAACCATGAAGAATATACATCTCGTTTTGCTCACAGAAAATCTATTGACAACACCAATTACAAAAATAAAAAACAGAAGCAAAAACTATGATATTGGCAAACTATTTATAAGTTTTCCATAAGAAGGAAATATTTAATGTACATTTAAGCTTTCAATCATGTGAAAATAAATAAATGATTTATACCTTATGTTTCCTTCCATCGAAGTGGTCAATTATTTTCTATATTAATTATGGTTTACGGAATAGCGACCAATTAACGCTAATACAGAGAGAAAGAGAGAGCTAACAATAGTGTATACCTTATATAGCAAAGAAACGTAAACAAGGAGAGCACACAAGCGATTTATTCACATTTATTGAAACTTGCTATTCAAAATACATCTTTGGAGAATGTATAATAGCTCAATATGATAATGGTCACATGGATTTTTGATTGGAAGGATCCAGCATGCAAAGTTAAGTAATCAAGCAACCTGAGCTATTTCCAACACAACAGTTTACAATTCTTACACAAATTTATTTTCAGCATTCCAATTTGTTAACATTGGTTCTTGGGAAAATGAACGCCACTTCTCTGGAATTGGAACAAACATGAAACTGGAAACATGGAAATTTTATATAGTTGAATGCAAGCAAGTCCAGTTTATTATATAGAACTTTAGTTAAATAAATCCAGTGGTTTCCTGCTTACATAAGCACATGCATGATGTGTTCTTGAGCATAAACCTTTACAGATAAATGACTAGTTTTATTGTCTTTAAGAGCAAAAAATTTAAGATGTTTATTGCTGTTCCTCTGTCGTAAAAATTGGCTTGCCCAGCACGCACTCTAATGTCTCGAAAAGATCTCAGCGTTAGTCGGTACTCCTTTCTCTCTTTCATCCATCCAGTAATTGTAACGTAACTCCTTATCTTATGACCCCTTAAATGACCCTGTTGACGCTAACGGAGGATGCCTGATGCTCGTGATGATGATAATGATGACTTGTAATAAATGCCTAAGGCTGGAGAGCCGACTCACACAACTTGTTCATTCAGAGGGAACAATCTTAGTGGCTTTATTATACATAGCTCATCATCTACAATGTACGGTAAAGCCATATCTCACGAGAATCATTCATAATCTCCACATT
>JAQIWO010000882.1:0-11822 GCA_034695405.1 Entomobrya muscorum | reverse complement strand
AGGAGCTAAAATGTACCCTCTCAGATTTTGGAAACTTGCCCTTGTTCGAAAGTTATGGCTCCTTTGGTGTTTTGGGGGCCGAATTTCCAAAATTGAAGTTTTACCAATGAAGGCTCGTCATGCGCACATGCGAGCCAAATTGCACAGTTGCATAACTGTAATTAATAAAGCATACTTCGAGCTTTCTAACAAGCTATTTTGCGATACTAGACTAAGCTCTAAGCTGATTCTATGAAGCTTCAAACTTGTGAAGCCAGCGAAAATTACTGCTCAAAAATTAATTTTTTTCAAATATCTGGAATACCAAAACTTGGATTCGGGTAAAACTTTTTGTGCTATGGAGTCCCTGAGGTGACGTACTTGGTACACGCCAAAACCGGTCCAAACAAAGCTAGTTTATCCAAGTAATAAACACACAAACTTCTGGAAAAAACCCAAAAATATCATTTTGATTTTTTTCTCTCCTTTGAACTCGTAGTACGCGTGCACTTAATATCATATCCTAAAGGCCTGGTATCATATGTTAATTGTGCAAAGTAATTTTTAAATGGCATAAGCCGTTAAGAAGTTATGGGGGGTTGATTACGGCAAACCTGGAATTTCACGTTTCCACCCCTGGGCACCACAGTATGAGCGGTAGCGGGCTAAAACTTGGTCAGTCACAGTTTTTCACTAGACCCTACCACCATGTCGCCATATCGAGTGAATCCCAAGATTCATGCACAAAAGTGGTCGCGAGTCCAAAATGTTACTCATTATGTTTTAACCAGCGATATGCTCGTAGAATATACCATTAATATGATTCTATGGAAATTACTCAATAAGACTGAAAGAAATACACTCAGTTCCATATTGTTTTTGTACATATCGTTGTTAAGTGGATGGCCATTTTGCCAAGGTTTCCAGCCTTTATTATCAGCCCAAGTTTACTTTTATTTTGTGCTATAATTATTCCTAGTATCATTCTAGTATCAGCATCATTATAAGTTTAATGAATTTTTACTAAGCTTAACAAATATATTTTAATCTTATGTAATGCATACAATCTCCATTGTTTTTACTACCTTACTTGTTCTCCGCAATAAAATATCGGCCCTGACAAAACCTGACAAAAGATTGTAATCCACATAGAAACTTCGTCCTAGACTTTAACAAATTAAATTGTCTCGAATTAGAATATAATAGTCTCATCAACTTGACATGACAACTAGGTACATATTTTATTTTACGAAAGGCCCATGCATTAAATGATTTGTATGACACTATGGTGATGACGATCAAAATTCAACTTATTTAAATGTAAGTGTGCCCATGTCGGCAAGTACATTTAAATTGAATGGAACATATCTTGAGTTTGAGAAGAAAAAATAAAATATTAATTTTTAATGCTCAACCAAATCTGGAATGAAGACAAGTAAACTTTTATCTTTTCGTTGTTTAGTCTACTTTTGTTTTAGTTTTATTTATTATACGTTGGCGTAGACCCTTGTCTTTTCTCTTGCGGTTTAAAAAATTGTATTTTTGACCTGTTTTTCTCATCATTAGAGACACCAGATGATTTCATGAGAAAAACGAGATACTGTCAAACAACCCATCTGAACTTTTGTTTGATTTTTCACGTGTTCCTATCACTAAAGATTAAAGATGCAACATGATTGGATAAACATTGGTTTTTGGGTCAAGTCACAAGCTACAGGAAAAATCCTGAAAGTTTTTGTTTTGCAACAAAAACGTTCAATCTTTGAACGCTGTGAAAATGTTAAATTGGAATATGGCCCAGGAATCCTTTTTTTCTTCAAATTTATAAGTTACGGTAGTATTGTAATTCCCAAATGAAAGAAAATCCTCATATTTGGTATGGCATTTAAAAGAGCTTGTTAAAAATTCCCGATTAATTTTTTAACGCACGAAACCATTTTTTCTTGGACTGTTTCAAAAATATTTTGGATGTTTCCTTTCATCCGAACAAAAAATACTTTTATTTGCTGGCTTTACTAGCGTCTTCGTCACTTCCCCTGTGTAATTTTTTCGGAAATACTTAACGAGGTTCTGAACAATTCATTTTTTTCATACATTACGTAGCACCATTGAGGTCTTTACTGAATGTATTTTCTAACGTATTTGATCCTTTGAAAAGTATGCATAAGACATCTTAGATATTTATCAGCGTTGTCCATTTTCTTGTATTAATAATATTTGCGTGTCATATAATAATGTGGTATTGGTTTTGGTAAAGATAAATGCTCATTTACCCTAATTACATGCAACATCATACCACTTTGCAAATGTATCTAACTTGTATTCATCAGATCAAAAACATGCCCAATGCAGAACCTGCCTCTTCTCCATGGTTCTGCAAATCGCCTGAATCGTTTTAAAGTGTTCAAATTCCACAAAATACAAAAAGTGACTAAATTTCTCAACAACTAAGATTATAATAAATAACAATTAGAATCACATTTACCATAATAATTTTTCCTTATTATCAATTTTATGTTGAAAATTGAAAATGAAACGGCCAATCGGGAATATTAATCTTACTTGGATTCCACACATATTTAAAATCAAATATGTTACCTCATTGATATTATTTTAAGTTTATAATTAACTTTTTAGAACTTGACATTTAAGTTTTTATTCTTGACTAGTGTTAAAGTGTCACACAGAAAGCGTTTTAAAACGTATAGTTGACAATTAGTGCTAATTTTTACTTGTTTTTCTTATTATTAGAGACACCATATGATTTGCGGAGAGGGACGAGATTCTACGCATGAACTCGTCTGGACTTTTTGTCTGGTATTTTACGGATCATAAGACTGCTGATGTAATTTCATTGGATAAGCCATAGTTTACAGGTAAAGTCGTAACTAAGTTTGAAACAGTATTCATACGTTATCGCTTTTATACAGAAATGATAATTAAAAATGAGTAGACGTGAAGCTAGCAATACTTCATTGAAAGTAAATTTATACCTTTTGCAAAGAACCTAGGTACTTATTTCAATTTGTACTATTTACTCATAAACATTTACACTCACAAGTATAGTTAGATATGTAATATGTGCTAAGGTTTTAGTTATAAATTATTTGGATAAAGATGAAAGTTGTATAATTCGTATTTTTTGAATTTATTTATCAGAGTACTTTGGCAGCAGGTTCAATTCTGAAAGTTTGGTTGGCAGCACGAACTTTGAAGCTTTGAATGCAGTGAGCACCTTGAATTGGGAAGTACCAAATGAATTCAATTTTATTATTACATTTTTTGGTAACATTTCTAATTGACTGATTTTACAAACGATGCATTTTTTACAGCTAGCTTTCCCTCATAAAACTTCCCTTTCAAATGCAAAAACTGTGAGCACAAACAATTTTTTCAAGTTTGTATCAATTTATGCAATTCACTTGCGAGTTTATCAAATATATATTGTTGTAATACATTCTAGCTTATTGCATGCATACCTCATGTATGCTTGCTTATGATATTCTCAGTTAAATTGAATTCTGCAACTCATTAAATTTCCAAAGTACGATTCTGTTGCTCTGAATATATTTAGCAAATCTCCTAAAGCGTTGTAAAGTGGCATAATTCCATAAGAAATAAAAAAAATCGCTAGATTGTTCAACAATAATGATTAAACTGAATAACATGTTCGCATTCACTGCCCCAATTTTCATGGAACAGCGAATATGAAACTTGAATAAACTACATACCTAATTAAAATAAAATGTATTACTTCTGATGCATATTGTTCTGCTGTCTTTTATTAGTATATCAGCACTTAAATAATCTGTTTTACTCCTGCTCATATTGCATGTGCTCGTAGGACATGAAAATTCTGGGGACTAATCTGTGAACTATTTTTGAACTTTGGTGATGAAGATAAGCCACCCGACATGGTACCTTGTCATTTCTTCAAATCTTTTTTAAGTGGCAAATCAGTTTATTGGATTTCAGACCAAAGTGTTTTGTCCATGTCATGAATTCCATTATTCAAAAAGTGATTAATTGAGAATTTGTACTTCAAATGTACTCTGTAGATACTCGCAGCAGGTGTTCTATAATTTATAATATAATTTCCCCTGATCATCCCTGCTCACAATTGAATTAAATGTATGAAGTTGTTCAAAATTTGTCAAAAAGGCAATAAAAATTGATGAAATGAAGATAAGTTTGATACTTTTTTGAGGTTTTTAAGTCTTCAAGTTGAAAATATAATTTGATTTGAAACATGACGTATGTAAGCGCCATAAACATTATATTTTGCAACCACGTGTCTGCGCAATAGCAGATCAATAATATGTGTAAAAAACAGCAGAATTTCAACCAATATGATGTGTCAAAATATGCTATATCGTCTTTAAATCTGCGATATCAAATATAGAGAATGATTATTTATTATTATATTTATTATTATTTATTATTTATTGTTACTATTGTGGAAGTCTTTCTATGGAATAACTTAAACATTTAACCTTTTTCGAAACATTCAATGATTAATTTAAAATTTTAAAATTTTATTAATAGCGCAGAAACCCAATGTTGATATCAAATAACACTTCCGAGATAAATAACCGAGTTGCATTTAACCTATGGTGTCATGGATTTATTTAATTCAAAATAAAATGCTCGCGGCGTTTTGGCATGTCATGTTTCGATTAAATATTATTTTTTCCTTGGCTCTTTAACGCAAACAGCAAATAAACTACCCATGCTGCTTTTTTCCGTGCACATTTTCAGTCCACTAGGTAAATTTGTCATAATTTTTTGTATATATTCCCATTAGCTTCAAGGAAAAGCCACGATATTTTTAATCTTCCCAGAATTTTCCAGGCGAGATCTCTAAATTAGATTATCTCTTTTTCGAACGAAACAGGTTTAAAAAAATTATCTTGGAAAATATGGGGTAAAGTTGGATAACCACTTGTGCGCTCTCTGGAGGGCACAGTTTTCAAGCTATGAACTTCAAATTTGGCACATAAGTTTTGAATTATCAACAACGGATTATTTTTAACCAACAATTTTGACGAAAGAATATTTAAAAAAGCCTTCTTTGTCACTTTTTTGTATTTTAAAATACAAACATTAACTCTTTTATACTCCGTTTTATTTTATAGTAAACGAAACAATAAAAAATGAAATACAACACACATTTCAAAATATAAATTTAGTTTTAAAAATATTGTAAATTTTAAAATCATGCGTTTTTTTGGCCCCATATGTTCTACAAGTAGTAACTTTATGTGGTCTGAAAATGTGGACTATTGGCAAACAGTGAAAACGGTGAACGTATAGATGGAAAGATGAAAGTTTATTTTAGATTGTGTCGAAATGCATTCAACATTGCAATGATTTGTTATTTCCATTAAAAAGGTACCTTGTACAATTTACTTATTGCTACAAAGATATGTTATGGTTAATTCTTTCGTCATGACCAAAATATTTTATATTTAGTGCTCATAGCAATGAGTCGGGACCCGGATTCGTTGATCGCTTTTTGTATAAATATTTTCACTCAAACATTAAATGACTGTGGCGTTCTCAAATATCATATTCTCATTCCATTATATCTTCGACTTGAAATTTGTTTGATGTGAATTGCAATAAAATCGTATGCAATTATATTACTATGACTTATCTTTATCTATATTTCTCCCTCCCACATTCGCAGTCATTTGGTTTTATTTTTGATAACTGCAACGTCCTCAAATAAATATGCATTTTAATTGCACGACAAAAACAAACTTATATAACCAAGGATAATGTTTTAAATTTAAGAGGACATAATTTCAATTTCAGATTTTCAATAAGGTGATCTACAAGTATTGTAATTATGATTTGGCGAGTCTTGAAATGAATATTTTTAGCGTATACTTTTCGTACTTGCTCTAGTTCTGAAAGTACACAAAACTTAAAACTAACCAATTTGTTTGATCGTCTGCATTCCATGATCATTTTCAAAATAATTAGTTATTAATTCAAATGTCAATCAAATGAAATCTTGTTATGATTTTGGTTTATCTCGAATTGGATTTGGTTGAGTTTGAAATGACAGAACTTGTGTAACCAACCACAGCATATTCACGCCTTTTTCTTCTAAAATTTAATTGATATTGTGTGGGTGTGCTACAGAATCTCATTTGCAGTTCATGCATCAAAATATTACATGTAATTGATTTTCTTATAACTTGGTTTAAGAAGAAAGAAGGAATGCAAATTTCGGGCTTGCTCGCATCTTCTTCAGAGTCTCCAGTTTATCTTTGAACTCTCATTAACATGACATGTATCAATATCCGCAGAAACAAAATCCTAAATTTTATGACATTGACATATTTTACTTGGAAAAAGTTTTTTGCGTGATTGCTTCCCAAATGCACATAAATGCCATATGCCATCCTATATACGGCTGGTCGCGTATGAATTTTATTGGGGAGTTCTAGTTGAACCCGTTGAAGTTTACCTTCTCACGTCTTTTGCGCTTTTCGGTAAACTACAATTGCGCATTGTTGGGGGTAATGCTTCGTATTTTTTTGGTAACCGTATTTTCTTACAAAGTACAGTTAAAGCCGCAAAAGACATAATATATAAACGATTTAATAAGCGCATCACAGCAATTTCGTCTAAAAATTTTTTTTTCAAGATTCTATCGACATTTTCATTCATGAGAAAATGAGAATTGAATTGAGTGCGAACAAGATACATTTGATTTCGACCACATGAATATAAAAATGGTTATCATAATTAATAACTGATAATTACTATATACTACCTTTTCATACATGACCAATATTAATGGTAGTATATAGTAAATGATAACCAGATTGACGTTTTCAAAAAATAAAAACGTGACCGATAAATAAAACGGGAAACGCAAAATTTGAAGTTTAAATGCTAATACGGTTTTTCTTTTCAAGAAGAAGATAATAATAATGTCTTAAATTTTTCTCCTTTTCAACTTTGTTTTTGTCACACAGACAGACAGAGTCATACACATTTGTTTTTGTAAGGGGAAGTCTTCTAAAAAAAACTAATTACATTTATCGCGCTGAATGAAACTTAGCACAACATCATCGCCTATTTTCCGTCCATGACTCTAAATCCTGTGGATAATCTTTTAATGCAATTGTGTTCTTTTCATACAAAATAAAATGCAATAGGCATTCGCACATGACAGGTTTTAATTCCACGATAATGTGCGGTCCAATCATACTCCACAACAGGCATCTGCAATCACAATAGTTTACATCTTGAAAGCAAAGTTCACAATGGCAGGAATATGAACATTTTAATTTTCTTATGTTTATAGCAAATGGCACTCAACAAATTCAAGGAGCTCAAAGGAGTGTGGTACAATTATATTGTCGACATTATACCAAGTATAAATCCTATGTTAATATTAAGCAGAACAACGATGAAAATATGCTGCTCTAATATATGTGTTATCGTCTACAATAAATACACTAATCTTGATCAATGCTTTAAAGTATAAAGTTTATTAGCAATATATTCTCGCAAGCATAAAAGATAAATAACTTGTTCGAAACATTTACTTGAAAGTTTAAAGCCGAAACAGAATTTGGTAATCAGATTTTATTTAATTGTTTTTTAAGCAGTTGACATATTACCTTAAAATATTTTTTTTAGAAACTTTCCTGATATTTTATTATCAGTGCCAGAACGGAAGATGTATTCAACGCGATGTATTCAACGACTGTGGAGACCAAACTGACGAGTATTGTGGTGGCTGTGCTGCAGGGCAGGTAAAGAAAATTTAGAAAACTTCGTAAAATTTGAATTCGAAAGAGAAAATGTCACCAGTGTTTTTGTAAATCTCTTAGTCGAGGTGTCCGAATGGTCGCAATATTCCGTTGAGATGGACCTGTGATGGTGACAATGACCGTGGGGATTTAAGTGATGAGCAGGGCTGCTGGCGTAGAAATGTTCCTGTTGCTGATTCGGTTACTGAACTAGCCGTTGCGTTTAGCAAGCAATTAGACGGCAAGAAAAAGAAGTAAACAAGTTTGCTTTTTCTACGTCTGAATCTTTTTAAAAGTTTTGTGATAAAATTATGTTCGTTAAAATTTTTAATTTATTTGAACAAATATCTTTGGTTTTGAAAATTTTGCGGAATAAAAATGTCATGCAATAGTATATTGGATATTTTTGCAAGTAACGTTTTATTGATCCCTATCACACACAAACAACTGGAATTAGAATGTCATCAGTTTGAATTACAGATAGTTCCCCAGAGTAAAATGTGTGACATAATGATTAGGTTCTATTTTGAAATTATTACACTCTATATTGACGATCGCTCGTTGCATTTAACATGCCATCATCACTAACTTTTTCTCATAGTTTTCACTACATTACCGTTACTACAAAGAAATAAGACTAAATGCACACAGGCTAAAAAGGAGGCATTGTCCTGAAAATTTCTAAACACTTGTGGTGGATTGAATTATCCAGTTTAAAGAGATTTTATTTGATAATACAGCTGTAGTTCAGTGGATGCATATTGTTAGAAACCTTCAACTACAAGTGGACGCTGCATTCTATCTGGAACAGTACTAACTAAGTTCAATTCTTCGAACGAAGAAGAAGAAGAAATTAAAGTTAAATCCACAAGGCTTTTGATTTTTAAAGCATTCTAAACTTTTTCTTAAGTTGCAATGAAATATTAAGAAACTGGAGATACTATGAATGGCAATTTCACCTGTCATTTGGGATCTGCATTGAAGTGACATTGGGTCACGCTTCCATAACCATAAAGTATTAGGCTGGAAATGCATGAGCAATTAGATACTTTTGCGTGACATACACAAACTCCTTGAAACTTTAGATGATTATGTACGCTTTACAAAAGAGTAATGAGTCGATGCTATTGTTAGCAGTTTTGATAAAAACAAGTCCGTAATCATGTACAATTAAATTACAGCTGAATTTTATATGAAACATGACGTGTTGTAATAGACCAGTTGATAATTCCAACAGATTCAGTTGAAGCAGATGCGCACAGTTGTGCCAATATTTGTTTATATTTCAAAAAAGCATTAGACAACTGCCCTAATATTTGCATTCAAAGACGGATATTGGTTCTTGAAACGAGACAATACATACAGTCTTGCGATGGTGCTTAACATACTATATAAATGCGCCAGGATTTTATTAAATTTTATTCATTTTGGAAACGGAGAGCAATATTAGCTGATCAAGGTGAGCTAGTTAATTTTAAAACTTGTAATTTAAAATATTAAATTAAAAAAAAAATTAAATGGTTTTATTTTTATGCAGATGAACGCCTATCTCCAAGTCATAATCGTTTTTGGGATGGCCCTCTTGGCTATCCCCGCAATGGGCCAGGAACAGGGCTCATGTGGGTGTGCACCCCAACCGACAATTATCCAACTCTCTTGCAACGGTGGTGGCAGCAATAACCGTCGGCCACGTCCACCTCCACCACCTCCCGCTCGTCAACCACCACCAACTGCCTATGAAACTACACCAGTCGAAGAACAAACAACGGAATATTACGAAGCCGAAACAACATATACTCCATTTTCTTGTGAGCTTGACGAAAGTGGTCGTCCGATTCAAGATGTTCCGGGAGGTTGGCCGGAGAACTTTAGGATGAGTCAGTCGTGTATTGGTCCTAAGATGGGATGTGGTAGACCACATCAATTTTCCAATGATCCATCTTTTCAACAACCACCTGATAGCTGGATTGGAGATACAACCGGTCTTCCTTTTCCTTTTGTTCCTGGCACACCGCAAGCCAATGCTGTGATGTGCTGGCCAATGAAACGAAGAGATGGCTATTATGCCTGGGGCACTAAGCAGAAATTGTTTGACTTAAATAATTAGGCGTTGGAGTCGAAATACTAACTTATAAAAACATTCTTAAAAAATCTAATTGAGGTTCACAAAAATTTGTCAAAACAAAATTGCTTAAAAATTAGTTGAGAAACCGAATAAAATTAAAACACATTCGAGAAATTTATTTATTTGTTGTCGATCGTTGCGTGGACATGAATAAAAGCAATCAGAAAAACCATGCTTTAGTGGTTGTGCTCTATGCATTTATAGACGATATCAAAATCGATTCGCGGAATTTTGCCGTGCAGCCAGACCGTATTCGATGCGACGTAAACGACAGTAGATGAATAAACTTCATTTGCTTAAAAATGCTATTGAAATTTGGTTCCAAACCATTAAAAAAATAAAACCACAGTTCGTCAATTTCAATGTCAATTAAAATTGTAAATGGAAAATTCATTTAATTGTTGCATGTGATGAGCTGACTTGCACTTCCAAATGTGGTAAGATATTTTCTACGAATAAAAATGGTTGAATCGTAAATTTTAACATTGAGCGTAGTAAAGATTTAATGTGCCATTAGTATGAAGTCAATGATTGATGTCTCGTGTCACATCTGTGATTTTAATATAGCTGAAAACATTGGCTGGCAGTTGTGTCAATATTCTTTAATAGTCTGATAATTCGTATAGAAAAGCAACAACTAATCAGACTGAAGTGAAACAATTTATTTGTAATAAAACAAACAGCATTGACATAATCGATTGATATTCAAGTCTAAAAAGTTAATAGTTTCAAAAAAGCGTACCCCAAGGTCATCAGATTTTTATTAAGTTCATCGCCAATGTAATTTATTTCATAAAACAAAACGTAGTAGTATGCCAGTAGCATTCAAACAGGATAAACCATAAGTTTATTGCATAATATTTTTTACAAATATATTTTACTGCAATGTTTTTTTTTGAAAGGATAAACTGCAATGGCATCTGTATAAAAATTGATTTGCGTTTTCACGCTTATTCATTTCATACATAAAATATTAATCGTATTCATCTACTGCAATTTCTACAGTTTAATGGCAATGCAATTTTGAAAATTGATTTTGGATCATCATCGTAATGAGAATTAATAAAAATTAATTATTATTTTTAGAGCACATCTGCCCATATTCTCTGAATATTCATCATTACTTTTTTTTACAAATGACATTAAATAAAATAATATTCTTGCCATTTAACTCACAACTGAATTATCCCATCAAACTCTGGAAACTCCAATATCATCTTGGCTGGATCGACAGCTTGACCCCGTCTGTATTTAAATTCCGGTCGCATGAAATACTTTAACGTGACATTCTTCAGGCTCGGGATCCAATCCCAGATGTTGCACTCCATAAAATGGAATCGTCTTTCGATATCCCCATCAAAATCAATCTTTTGAAACGTCGTGCCCCTGGAAGGGGGAGATTTCTCTATGTGGTTCATATGGACACTTAAATTTTCCAGTGACAATAAGCCCAGGAGAAAATCCAACGAGCAAATATTCCGAACCTGAACATCCAACCTTTTTAACTTTGGCAGATGCAACAGCGTCCTGGAAGATTCCCACAATATGAGCTTGTCATCATCTGTGGAAGCGGATGGTAAGTAAAGTTGGAGGTCTTCGAGGGAGTTTTTGTAGAACTCTAGCTTATTGAAAATTTCTGGCAGCTTGAACCCTTCCCAACTGGTCAAATCGAGGCAAAGCACCTTCAAATCCCAACTTCCAAGCAAGTTATTAAAATGTCGTTGAGATTCCAGGCAACAACTTAGAGTGTTCAGGTTAGGAACTGAAGGAAAATTTATATCTTGGACGATCTCGCCACCTCCACGAACCTCAGGACGGAACAGTCGATTAAGCCGCAAATTTATGAAAATGTCATTCGTCTTCGTAATAACCAAAATCAAGATTTGAGGATTGGCCATGAAAATGGCGTTGACCACGTCCTTTGGAACATTCTCCAAGCTCAG
>JAQIWO010000881.1:0-11825 GCA_034695405.1 Entomobrya muscorum | reverse complement strand
TTTTTCTCACTGGACCATGGGTCAATTCGTACTCCTTTGATTATAGCATGCAGTCATGTTAATGTTATGCTATTATTAAGAATTTTCATCACGCTTCTGGTAGTTTTTTCCACGCTGCTTTACAGCGGTTTTATTATAAATGTTTTCATAAGTAGACCTACATAATTACAAACTCTTTAAATTTTTTAGGCATTTACCAGCATTGGATTTATATTTCAAATCGTGGCACTTGTCTCCATAATATCTGCCCAAGTCCAGATGAACAATGTAAACGTAAGGATGTCCGATGCAAATACAAAAAGATCTGTTAATGGTATAAAAAAATAATCAAAATATTTAAAAATATTTCTTTGGTAATTAGCGGTGTCTTTTTCTGTAAAATGCTTTTGTTCTATTTAGAAATGTTTGCTGTTTTGTGGATGGCGACGGCGGCATCATCTATTATCTTGTGTATCCAATTTTGGCTCCCAATAAATCTTCTTAAGGCAACTGGCACTGTGAGAAAAATATATTACGTAATTTTTTTTTGTAAAATCAATTTTTATTGTTTTCTTGGCTTTTATTTTAAAAAATCTTTTTTATTAACAGCACACTTATACTGCCACAGCTTTAAACTATTCAAGAATATATAGGAACGCCAATATTGTTCTAGTAATTATTTTCACTCTTCTCAAAATATTTATGCTCCGTCAATTACGTATGGGCCTATTTGGATTTTTTCTGCGTCTTGTCATGATTTGCATTGTGCACTTATTCATTCGAGAGCTGGAAATGAAGCCAACAACGGGAGGCGACAATACTGCTTATTCCGTATAGAACTTGGTTAAATCATATTATTAGGTAGCGATTACTCATAATATTTTATAAAAATTCGTATTCTGTACAAGCTATGGCTTAAAAACAATTTCAGACTTGATTTAAAAATTTTGCTAACGTGATTTAGAGAACGGGAGGATCAAATCATTCAAAATTAAATGTGCATTTACGTTTGTGAAGGTAGACAAAAGACAAAAATCATGTCGGGTTACATTTGCCGGTACGAGTTTATATTTTAGCTCTGTCTTAATGTAGTTTTAATGAACTTTATTAAATTATCCGGAAAAAGTATAAGTGCATGCTAAGCAATTCAATATTTTTTATGCTATTATGTGGTCATAGTGATGTTATAGTTCATTCTTGTATCTTATATTTAGAATTAACTAATTTATCAGATTTATTTAAAATCATAGTAAATAGTATTGAATAAGTGCTAATTGGGTTTTAATAATTTTCGGTTTATGTATTTGTTTTTCATATGCATCTTGTATTCAGACTTTTACGTTACTACTGACTGAGCTGACATCCTTATTTATGTTTATTAGTGCTGTTCTCTTGTCACAATGAAATAAAAACTAGCTAAAGAATATAAAACAAGTTTAATTTGCAATATATTTTTTATTAACCCTATGAATTTAATTATTTGCGTCTCCTAATAATAATATGTTGATTGCAGATTGCATAAAATTTATCATTTTTAATTACACTGCTTATGTCATCCTATTTGAAACTTGGGATTTCATGTTACACAATTTGTTCATTCAAGTTCACTTGATGTTATTCTCTTTCAGGTGCAGGATGAAGAGTCATAATAAAAACACTCGAACATTCTATTTGACCATCATAATTATAGAATTGTTTGGTGGGTACTAACAATAATTAGGTTAGAACAAGCATTAAACAAGTCTTATTACACGCTTTACCATTTTTGCAGAGCACATTTAAAACAAATAGTGAGTTTGGGTGCATAGATTATACATTTAAAATTGTAGAGTATATATGAAAGTTTGCCATTTGTGTGAGAAAAGAGCATTTAGCAATTTTAAACTATTTGTTCCAAAACCTACTAGAATAGTCTAACTGATGGCTAGATTATAACAATGATGGTAATACGACACGAATTATCTGTTTATGTTCTAGGGCTTCTAGTTTTCTTTTTCTTAAATATTTTTATAGTAGAAAGTATCATTAACAAAACCGGTAAACCCGTTAGTAAAGTGCCGTTTATGTTATAAAACACAGGCCGGCTTCGCCGGTGTCTTTCCTATTCAAAATATATAAAATGAAAAATATTAATTTACAATTTTAAATATAAAAAGTTGATTTATTGGTTTCGAGCCATATAAAATGTTTTAAATTTTTGATGGAAAATGATCCGTGTTAAAATTCCTTTCGAATGATATGTTCCATGCCCTGTGTTACCCGTATTAAGTTTTAGCATGTAACGGCTTTTAACGGTAAAATTTCTCCGATTGGTCTGAAAATCAACAGGGTTCTTCCTTAGGACCCTAAAAACCTGTATACCGAGTTTCGTGAAAATCGGATCAAGCTTTCTCGACTTATCGTGCGGACGTACGGACAGACACACGGATAGACACACGGACAGACACACGGACAGACACACGGACAGACACACGGACATTTACTCGGTATCCTGATCTTCTTCTGATTTTATTAAATACCTTACGGCACTTAATAATACTTATATTCGCATACATTATTTATGCATCAATATGCATATATTCATGCTACAAATTAATAAATTGTCCACCTGTCAAATTCTACCTTTAAATTAAAACATGACGGTCATGTGTTTACTTTTTCTGTATTAAATACTTTATAATATAAATTTAATTTTCAATAAAAGTAGGAATAAAAATTGTATACCAATTGTGTATGCTCTTGTTTTTGCCTATTTCACATAGCAGCTTGTACAAATTGTGCACAAGTTGATAAGTGCGTATCTATGAACGTGTCCGTTCATTCTAATGCCACATTATTCAATGAAGAATAAAAAATTGGAAAACTTTGTTTGCATTTTTTTACATGCCAAGAGGACCACACAGTAAAAAAATCATGCATCTGAAGCATCTACAAATTGCAAACTTTCAAGCTAGGAATCGTCACAAAAAATATGCCGGCTGTTGCAAGATTACAGCATGAGTCATGAGTAGTTTAGCGTCATATGCATTTTAAACGTCGATAGCTTTGACAGTCTGCATTAGAGAATCCTTCAATCATTATTTGAGTGCGGGCAAGCCTCATAATATTTACTGTTGGGTAAGTATGCACTTTATAGTTTTGCAGTGTATGATATAGTAACAATTTAAAAACTTATCATTAAAAACCAGTTGCAATGATATGATGTTAAATTACCAGGGTTTTTGAGCTTCTAAACGATGAAAATTTAGTTTGTATATTTATTTATTGCACGTGCTGGCGAGTGGACATCTAGAATGTTTTACGTGTGTGTGTGACAAAACCTTCACAACATATGATGATGAAACTTAATCAAACAGGTAATCCTGTTACAGAAGAGCGACGACGTTCAACCAATTAAAAATAATATAAAAGTTAAAAGCCGGCTTAGCCAGCATGTTCCTATTTAAGAGCTCACATCAAATTGAATTTGTTTACATTGGTATGTGCAGTATGTGCAGTCGAAAAGACGCTGAGCTTTTTGTAAACATTTTAAAAAATGTACGTGTTAGGATGATGCTGATGATCGATCTGAAAAACTGGAAGTTATAAGCTGTCGATAAACTAAAAAATAATCGACTTTTCCAAATACGCATTTGCCATCATCGATAGCTTGAAGTTCGGTGAATATTGTGTGATATGTTAAAAATAATTTAAATAAAAAGTCAAGTAGATATGCTATTTCATATGACCCGTAGTTTACCATGTAACTAAATGGCCGACGGAACAGCCTTCTCTCCCGCAGAGCATAGCTTAACTAAGATGACTCACTTCTAAAAATATTAACACTTTTTAGAATCAGCAGACTTTGTCTACAACTGATGGCAGCGGATTTGTGAAATAATGATTTAAATTCGGAGTAATCAGTGATTGAGTTTGCAATTACCAGCAACAGAAACAATAGTCAGCATTACTTTACATTGGTGTTTACATGAGCTCAGAGTCTACGCGCGCATCTGCATGTTGGAGAGAACCGACTCGATGGGAAATTGAAACCGTGTCTTAACCCATGCAATGTTTTTTGTTTAAAAGGTTGAAAGCATTCAATGTTTAAAATGTTGAAAACATTCAATTTCCATAAAATGTTGAGAACATTCAATTTCTATAAAATGTTGAGAACATTCAATTTCTATAAAATGTTAAAAATATTCAATATTCAAAGTTTAAAAAATTCGGACGGACATTATAGACATTTCTTTGATTTTATAAGCATCATTCGAATACAAAAAATTAAAAATAACAATGCAAAAAGTAAATTACTGCCGCCGGAATTCGCCCCCGGTTCTCTAGTCTGACACGTTAGTCATAGCAATATAGTGAGTGACGTCAATGAAGCACGTAAGTGTCAACAACAAGATGTTAATTTGAACAAACCTCCATATTCTACTTCTTGTTAATCGTTTTTGAGACGATCTGGTAATTGGTTGGACCGGAAATTTATTTGATAAAGCTCAAGTCCATAAATTGATTGGGTAAGACTTTAATGGTCATGATCAAATAAGATGATGATCAATTACTCATAAAAAATACATTCACGTTCCTCGAAATTTCTACACACGCAGATGCAAGTATTATTACGTATTATGACCAGAGAACCAAACCTTGTATATTATTCTATGTTATATGTATATACTCGTGTACTTTATTGCCTAAAATGAGTTCCGTCCCAGGATCTTGAGCTTTTCTGATTTAGCCCTCATCGCTTCCTGCTTCTGCATCAAGCTCCAACATTATTTTGCACAGCTTCATGGAACATTTACAAAATACCATGAATAAAAACAAGTACTTTTGTACTGTTCTCTTTTTTCATTTCAGATGCCATGAAAAAAGCCGGATATTCTGTTGATAAACCTTAAGAAAAAGTCTGATAATTTATATTGATGAGTTCATCTAGAGCAGCAAATAAATGCAAAACGTCATCACCATCCACTTTACTTCGAAAATATTTTTTAGCTACTGGTCATTCTTCACTTTCACGCGGATTAATACACACATCAAAAAGTTGGTCCAATTCCCCAGAAAAATAAATTGGTATTTGAAACTAAACCACATTTAATTTCTTAAAATATGGCAGAAAGCCAAAGGGAATCGTGGAGAGGGAAAGCACGAGTGGTCGCCTACATTGACTTGGTAAAATAATTTTAGTCAATTTTAATTACATTTTTTTGCTCTTTGTTCCTTTTAAGAAGGTTTCCGTCAACTCTAACATGCATAACTATGTAATATATTTGTAGGTATTTACCACCATTGGATTTATACTTCAAGTCGTGGCAGTGGTCTTAATGATATCTGCTCAAGTTCAGATGAACAACAATGCAGATATCAGGATATCTGCTCAATTTGAGATGAACAATGCGGAAACCAGGATATCTGATGCAAATACAAAAAGATCTGTTAATGGTAAACAAAATTTAATCATAAAACATTTTCAAATGTCTTCAATATCTTCTTGCTGTGGCAAATCATTGCATTTTTATGTTTGGATTTTAGTGGTGTTTGTTATTGTGTGGATTGCAATGGCGATATCAACTATTTTCTTGTGTATCCAACTTTGGCTCTCCGTCAATCTTTTAAAGGCAACTGGAACTGTGAGAAGAAAAAAACATAATTCTTTATCCTGTTTTATTTATGTTAGGTTTTTTAAATTAATTAATCATTTTATTAACAGGAAACTGACACTGCCACAGCTTTAAATTATTCAAGAATCTATAGGAATGCCAATATTGTTATAATAATAATTTTCACACTTCTCAAAGTAGTTTTGCTCAGCCAAATACTTATGGGACTATTTGGATTTTTTCTGCGTGTTGTAATGATTGGTATTGTGCACTCATTCATTCGAGATCTAGAAATGCAGACAACGGTACCAGGACCCGACAATACTGAATTTTTCGCATAGATGATAGAACACGGATTTAAAAATGTATTTTGTAGCTTAGCATTCATAATAATTAATCAAAGTATTCGTATTTTGTGTAAATTATAGTATTAAAATAATTCTAGAATGGATTCAAAAAGTTTGCCAACCTGTTTAAAGCAGCGGAAGAATCAAATCACTCAAAATTTATAGTGCATTTACGTTAGTGAAGACATATAAAAGACAAAAATCATGTCGGGTTACATTTTCTGTTGTGCGTATTTTCTTGCATGTTTGTCTTAGTAATTTTAATGAACTTTATTAAATTATCTGGGAATATTATCACAGCTTGCAAAGCAACCCATTAATGATTGACTTATTTTTATTTGTGAACAATTTAATAAAACAAACCTGGGCTTAAGTATTTTATTTGCTATTATGTGGTCATAGTGATGTTATAATTCATTTGTATATCTCATATTTAAAATTAAGTTATTTATCGGAACTATTTTTAATCATTGTAAAGTATGAAATAAGTGTTAACTTGATATTAATGATTTCGATTTTTATATTTATTTTTATTTTTCATACTCATCTTGTCTTTAGACTTTTAAGTCGCAACTGACAATGAGCTGACATCCTAATTTATTTACATCAGTGCTGTGACCCTTTTCACGAAACAAAATTCAGCAGCACAATGTAAAATAAGTTAAATTTGTAAGTAAGTGTGTAAATTTGTGTAAGTAATCTAGTAATTCAAGCTTATCTGACCAGCCATTAGTGACAACACTTCCGCTGGTTACTGTTAGGAGCCTCTGTTCGTTTTACTGAAGCCGCGGAGATTATCCATGCAATTTCAGCAATTTTTCAAATGATATTTCGAATGATAATATAGGTTTCACCTGTGCCAGATTCTTGTTTTTACCTGTTTCACATATATAGCCACTTACTCAAAAAACAACAAATTTGTGTGCATGCACAACGATTGATAATTTGATTTCTTGATCATCAATGCAATTCTGAATACTCTGAAAGAAGATTTTTAAAATGATTTAATTTTTCTCTTTTGAAAATACATTCATCAAAGGCAAAAGATGAACAACTTCTTGCGTGAACAAAAATGGAAAAATTTAATCATCGTGATCATCCTAAATACTTAGCTTGAAGCTTGATTCGTTCGTTAGATTTGTTATTTCTCTAGCTGGTCATCCTTTAGTGTCAACAAGTCTGGACCGGAAATTTATTTGATGAAACTCAATCCTATTAATAAATTGGGTAGGACTTTAATGGCCATGATCACATAAGTTCTACTTGATGATCAATTACTCCCAAAATACATTCACTTTCCACGAAACTTCTACGCACGCAAATGCAAGTATTATTATCACCAGGGAACCAAAACTTGTATATTAGTGTCTATGTTATATATATATACTCTATACTTTATTGTCTAAAATGAGTTCCGTCCCAGGATCTTGAGCTTTCTGCTTTAGCCCTTATCGATTCCTGCTGCTGCATCAAGCTTCAATATTATTTTGCACAGCTTCATAGAACATTTACAAAATACCGTGAATGCAAGCAAGTACTTTTGTACTATTCTCTACTTTCATTTAAGATGCTATGAAAAAAAGCAGGATATTCTGTTGATAAACCTTAAGAAAAAGTCTGATAATTTATATTGATGATTTCATACAGAGCAGCAAATATATACACAAATTCATCACCATCCACTTTATTTAGAAAATATTTTTTAATTACTAATCATTCTTCACTTTCACGCGGATTAACACACATCAAAAAGTGGGTGCAATTAACCAGAAAAAAATTTGATTTGAAACTAACCCATATTTAATTTCTTAAAATATGGCAGAAAACCAGAGGGAATCGTGGAGAGGGAGAGCACGAGTGGTCGCCTACATTGACTTGGTAAAATATTTTAGTCTATTTTAATTGCAATTTTTGCCTCTAATTTTAAATAATGTTTCCATCAATTCATATATGCTTAACTATGTAAATCTTTTTGTAGGTATTAACCAGCATCGGATTTATATTTCTAATTGTGGCAGTCGTCCTAATGATATCTACTCAAGTTAAGATGAACAATGCGGATACCATCATATCTGATCCAAATACAAAAAAATCTGTTATGGGTAACAAAATTTAATCAAAACATTGTCAAATATTTTTCTTCGGCAAATTATTGCATTTTTTTTGTTTTGAAATTAGCGATACTTTTATCTTTTTGGATTGGGACGGCGATATCAACTATTTTCTTGATTATCAAATTTTGGCTCTCCATCAATCTTTTTAAGGCAACTGGAACTGTAAGAAAAAATATTAAATAAAGTTTTTGTAAAATCTATTTTTATGGTTTAGATAGCCTTAAATTTTTTTTATTATTAACAGGAAACTGATAGTACCACAGCTTTAAATCATTCGAAAACATATAGGGATGCCAATATTATTATAATAATACTGTTCACACTTCTCAAAATATTTATGTTCAGTCAAACTGGTATGGGGCTATTTGGATTTTTTCTGCGTTTTGTAATGATTTATATTGTGCACTCATTCATTCGAGAGCTAGAGATGCAGAGAACGGTACCAGAACCCGAAAATACTGATTTTTTCGTATAGATGATAGAACACGGATTTAAAAGGGTATTTGGTAGCTTAGCATTCATAATAATTTATCGAATTTGTATTCGTATTTTGTGTAAATTATAGTTTTATAATAATTATAGATTTGATTCAAAAAGCTTGCCAATCTGTTTTAAGCAGCGGGAGAATCAAATCACTCAAAATTAAATGTACATTTTTACTTTGTGATAACAAACACAAAATACTAATCATGTTGCGTTATACTTGCTGGTATGTACATTTTTTTGGAATTCTGTTTTAATGTAATTGTGATTAAGTTTATTAAATTAATTTTGAATATTATATAACTTCATGTAACGCAATTTATTAATGCAAAAACTTACATTTATTTATGAACGATTTACTTAAAAAACACCTTACGCCCAAATTTTTTAAATGTCAAATAAAATTTAAACTCTAATTCACAGTAATCCATTAAAAAGCCTACTACATGCGTTTTTTTTCATTTCAAAACTATTTTACATGACAAACAATATCCCATTATACCCGTTATGTGCCCCGGCTGACTTCCATACTGATAACAAAAATAATAACTGAAGTAATATCCATTGAACTTTTTTTTACATGCATTCACTTGCATTCGTTCGCTACAAACTTTGTGGGCTATCATGGTAAATATATACACGTTTACGAGCGAGTAAAATTTTCTGCATACAAAGACTCACATATGTAGAATGTTTACTTGTGGAAGCATAATAACAATATGCATCACATTATCCGTTATCAACTCACTCAGAAAAATACAAGCTAACCAGCTCATAGTTTTATTTTGTCTTTTCTCTGTTGGCTTAAAACACCATGAACTTTTTTTGGGGGTATTTCTGTGCACAGAATATAATAGGTATGTGTACATAATTACACACAAGCAGACACTAGCAGCAGCTTTCAGCTCTGTAAATAGCATTTGTTCGCATGTAGTCAACAGCCAAAAGATGTGCATCATGAAAATATACCAGATGTGGAGTGTAAATAACAAATGTATTGTAAACAGATCTATTCCTATCTCTGCAGTGAACAGTTTCATAATAAATGTAGTTTCAGTTGCACATTTTTTACTGCGCTTTTCTCATCAATTCAGTTCCAGTTGTAAACCGAGTAGGGGAAACCTGATAATAATTGATAAGTAAATAAAATCGCATTTGGAAATTTTTATTTGTAGGTGTAAATCTGCATTCAAAAACTTTTTTTTTTAAATAAGAAAGATGCACCATCAATTACCCTGTGTATTTTGTGAGAAGACTTGGCCTTCCCTGTCAAGTCTTGAAACTCACTTACGAAGCCATACAGATGAAAAACCGTTTAGATGTGAAGTGTGCGATGAGCCGTTTTCTTACAAGAGATCTTTGGCCATTCACAGAAAAAATCATTTGAATGATAAAGCCTATGCTTGTCAACTTTGTGACAAACGATTTGTTGTACAAAAATCCCTACGGGATCATATTAATAGCCATACAGGCGAAAAGCCTTTCAAATGCAACATTTGTGATAGAATCTTGGCGTCCCTAAAGTACTTAAAGGCTCACATCGAGACACACACCATGGAAAAAAAGTTTCAGTGTAATTTTTGTGACAAGAAATTTCTAAGAAAACGACAACTCCAAAGTCACATTATAGTGCACTCGGAAGACAAGCCCTACAAATGCAAATTGTGTCCGAAATCGTACACAACTGCTCCATCACTAGAATATCACAAAATTGCTCATACAGGAGAAAAGCCTTACCAATGCGATATCTGTCCCTCGAGGTTCACCCAACCGGGATCTTTAAGGGATCATAAGCGTCTCCATGAGCTGGGAAACGAGCGGAACTTCCAGTGTGCTCAATGTCACAAGAAGTTTAAAACCGGGAGCTCGCTCAAATTACATGTCAAGACACATACGAGCAAGAAGCCCTTCAAATGTAGGCACTGCCCTCAAGGTTATTTCACAAGACGCGGTGCACAACTTCATGAGGCACGACACCACTCTGAAAAAACGCATCACTGTGGAAAGTGCGGCAAGTGGTTTGCAACGGAAGGTCTTTTGGGCTCTCATGTTAAATCTACCCACATGAGACTCTACCGTCAGGAGTGCATATTTTGCGACTTTTGCGAGCAATCCTGTTTCGGCCCGTCCAGGCTTCAGGTTCACTTGCAAACTCACGTTGGGGAAAAGCCATACTTTTGTGAGTTGTGTGGAGGCGAGTTTCTGACTTTAGGAAGGCTCAACACTCACATGCAATGTCACACTGGAGAAAGACCATACAGGTGTCAACACTGCAACACTTGTTTTAAGTCCAATGATTTGCTGAAACGGCATATCGGACATTTTCCAAGCTGGCTAAAACACTATCAATGTGCCTTTTGTCTTAAGCTGTATTATCAGGAAGGTACATTTAACAATCATTTGAGAGATCATATCGGAGAAGAAGCGTCTAGCTACTGCGATTTATGTGGCGAGGTGTTTAAAGAGGAATATAATTTGAACGTGCATCTCAAAAGTGAGCGCCATGCAATCAAGCAAAAGCAAGTTGGGATTCTAAATATGGGCTCGGCTAAAAAATTAGCCGGCTCGACTACTGTATAAATATAAATGCTTCATAGCATGGCCAGCTATATAGTTTATTTAGAGTGTCATGTTATAAAACATCATCAAAATTTTGTACTTATTTAGTGTTAAGGTTAACATGCAATTAAAGAGGAAAAAGATTTTAGTAGTTTCTTCACCCGTTCAACTTATCTCTTTGTTAGGTTTTAGAGTTCATGATGTGTGCTCAGCAAGTTCATTTCCCATCTAAAAAAATAAGTTATGTGCCTACTTAAAATTAATAAAATGCTTATATTTAACTTGAAAAAATTATTATTGTTACCATATTAGTTGTAATTCATTTGTGTTTCTTGTATTTAACATTAGGTAATTAGTCGGAACTATTTTTAATCATAGTAAAGTATGAAATATGTGTTAACTGGATGTTATAATAGTTTAAATTTAAATTGAACATTACATCTGTTTAAAATTGCTCGACAATGATTGCCTTAGATGTGTGCGATAATATATGACATGTATTTTGAATCGTATAAAAAATAACCCTATTTGCATATATGACTTTCTGCACATCCCAAAATATTGCATATAGGACATTCCTGAATATTTTTTACCACGCATATATGTCCTTTTGAATCGGTCCCCGCGAATAGTACTGTTGGTAATGTAATGTGTAATTTAATTTAATCGTTCGGCAATCGAATACATGGTTTCTAAAAGATTGTTAGATTCTAACAATGATGGTAATACGAATAATCTGTATATATTTT
>JAQIWO010000880.1:0-11829 GCA_034695405.1 Entomobrya muscorum | reverse complement strand
ATATTACCTGAAATTAAAGAGATTTTTCCAGTGAGTTTTGCACTCCTCCTGATCGCCTGCAGAATGCGCAACTTTGAAAAGAGGCGTCAATTGCAGCTTTTCAGAATGATGGAAAGGAATGGTATAGTTGGGGTTGTGTCGCTTAAACAAACCCAAGACATTATCTCATGTTTCCAAGTATTCCTAGATGGGAAATAGACGTGATCAAAATTCAATTAATTCATTCATTTGTCTTTATTTAGAGTTATAAATAGTTCAGCCAATAATTAGACTGCTTTTTAACAAATGCCAATATCAATTATTGTATTGAATTCGTGGATTGTGTTGCATTTCTCCTTTGGATTTTACAGGTTTTACATCTGGATGCTCTTGTGGGTGCTGTCCTGAATGCAGAAAAAGGGTTGTTCATGAACTCCATACATTGGGCTTATTTGCTAATTTTTATTGTCAGGTTTCCCTTCAAATTTTTTCTTCCATTCTGCTTTCTATTTAGGTTTGTCATTATCGACAAACGTACATTGATTATATGTTGTAATCTTTCACGGGAAAAATGTATAATTCTAGCGCAAGCAAAACTAAACAGGAATTGCATATTTTTCAACGGTTATAAACATGACTTGAATAATGAGTATTGCAGTCTCTGAAATGAGGAAAAGAATGGAATCCAAAATTTGTTGATTGATTGTGCACATAATCAAGGTTATGAACGCGCATATAAATGAAAACAAAATTTCACAAAACAATAATTATATGATGTGGCTGTCAGGATCCAGAGTAGCAAAGGAGCAGTTTTGCATAATGTAGATAAGTGCGCTCCTCATTTCATTTTTGTGTGCTTGGCTGCTGTGGTGTAGTGCTTCACACTCACACGTGCGACGTTACGTCTCACACACATTACGTCTTTTAATTATCATCATTTTCACCCTGGCCGTAACAAAGGTTGCTAGTAGGCTTTTATATGAGAGTGGAAAAGGGAAATGTAGAAATAAAAGGGAGTCAATGAGACACAGAAATTTTGTGGAGGAGATGGACGAAATTAGTGTGGTCCCTGTCAGTATCGACAGGAAGTTTATGTATATTTTCATTCTATCTGGCGTGGTAGTTTGCTTTGCATTTTTTGTGTTTGGCTTGGAAGTAGGCTCAAATGCATCGTGGAAAATGATTGTTTGTAATGTGTTGCGAAAATTTGGACGTGGGTAAAGGATAAAACAAGGTAAATAAAATTTGAAGATTTTCATAACAATGGTGAAAATCTATAAAGTTTAAGCATAGCTATATAAGGATAAAGAAATTATTTATTGTTGTTTGTTATATTTATTGTGTTATAATATGCCATTTAAATCATCAAAGTAAGAAATGAGATAAACGTTATAGAAAATTAAGTTGATTTAACAAAACTGGTGTAAACCGTGAAACTTGTTTTTTAAATTACCTAAAAGTCAGACTGTTGTTCCTTTTGGATATTTTCTAGCAATAATCCTTACTCAACTCCTACAACTCCTTTTATTTCGACATGGACCTAGTTTCTCAGCAAATGGCCTCAATTAAAGCAAACAAAATTTACAAAAGCAAGCAATTTCGTCATAACCATGACAACTGATATATCACCAGACTCAAGACCATGTTGAATTAGCATCAGTATTTTATTTAACTACTTCAATACTGAATTGGCGTTTAGTTTAACTTTTTCCGTGGGGAATCTTTTAGAAAATTTTTCTTCTTGTTTTTAAACTTTAACAGTATATTGTATATGAAAACGTTTTAAACTTTTTGATATTTTTGTCAAGGCAACAACAAAATAAAATATTTTAATAATTAAGTTTCTACAAAAGTTCTTAATTTCAACGTTATAATTTTATTTCCTTGGGTAACGTTTAAAATGAACTTGAAACGTCATTCTTTAAAATTAATCGTGTATTTTAAAAGTTATTCTCTCTTGTTACGAACTTTTATCCTCTTTTAGTTTACAGTTAAGATAGCAACTAGCTGTTTAGAGGCGTTTTAAAACAAAAGATATATCTGATGATTATGTGATTGTTATCAAGCTTCAGGTGTAAATTCACATTCAATTATCTTAGTAATTCACGGTTAAAACTTTGCTTATGCTGTTTAATCATTGAAATGTTTTAGATTACACTCACTCGTCCGTCATTATTTTTTAGATAAATTCAAGTTTTGATAATTTAATATACTTATGTTCAATCCAAAAAACGATAAACGCAACAATTTTGCAACAGACTAAAACACAAAATTAAAAGTATTTAAATTGTACTTTCCAACGGCTTTAGAGGTTTACATTAAGAAACCAGGTCTATTAAAGACAGGTGGCAGCGGCGTATCGGTCAATGTATCTAAATGCTACAACCTGCAATTTAGAATTTTTATTGACGGTACTTAAGCTTAGGGCATTTCCAAACCTCATTTGTGATTTCGGCACGCCTGCAAAGTTTTAAAATTTAAGCTGAGCGTTTTACATTGCTATTTATGTCATTCCATCTAGCATTATTCTCGATCAGTTTTTCTGATTTCTAATAAAAATTTGTCTTGTTTGCGTGTCACTACTTTACTGAAAATATGCGGGATTCTGATTAAATAGAAGATAAACCGGCTCGTGTAAGCGATCAGGTACAGACTATAATTGATTGACGCATAATTCAAACTTTGTACCATATAATATACGCATTCTATCTTACAATTAGATCTGACTGAAAAATATCATCGGGTTTCAAGTCTTACATTTGTGAGAACTTGCTCCTTGCTCCGATATTATATACACGCATTCATTCTTTGTCAGACAAACCCAGCTCTTATTTAGTTTTGTAAGCCAACAAAGAAATTATTGACAAGAAATAATGTCTAAAGAATTCAAAATATTGAAATTTTCCTCTTTACATCTACAAGCTATAGTTCTCATTTTAATTCCGAGTACATATGCATTTGAGCTAATGATAAATCCTGAGAAATGCTTCTCTACAACCGTATACGTCGCAGGAAGCCAGCTTGCACCAACATACTCCAGTCCAAATATTTTGACAAATCTAATCAATAAGAATTACCAACCTATCTCCTTATCTTCCCCTTTGCTTACATGGGTAATTACAAACGAGCTGCTAGAGCTAGTTCCATACAACGCCATGTTAAACCCTTTTCCGACTCAACTGTATATTCCAGAAAAACAAAAACACCGTTTAGTAAATACCCACTGCGGTTTAATTTTAACCGATGTTTTCGTGGTTCAGTCTAGCCACCTTTTAGAAAGAGACATGTTTTCATCTGACGAGTTTTACTTCACACTTTGGACAAGATGGCTTCGAGCAATACGGGATCGTCGGGTTCTAAGCTCTAATCCTGAAACCAGTGCACTCTTAGCCTTTACAGATAATCGTTTGTGGAAGCTCCCTCAAAATGTACACGACACAATATTTACTGCACCCTTGCCCGTATTTGTGGTTAGTTTAGACTTTATAAGTGGAAAAGCAGTGGACTTGAGTAGGGCCTGTATGATTTGCCATGAAAATAGAAAGTTGCTACTTAAACACCGCATATTTACAAATCAGTTTACCAACAGTTTACTAAGAACATACAGAGATGGTGTATCCTGGAAGACAAGGCTACAGACCTCAAGAATATATACACATGATCCACGTCTTAAAGCAACAATGGTCGTCCAAATTTACGGTAGTCTAGATCTTCATCTTAACAGTAGATTTCAATCCTGTGGAAACTTTGAGACAAGAAGGGAAATATTCACAAACAATAAAAATGCTCCCTTTGACTGCAATGCTTTCATGCCTTTTGTTTTAGTATCATCCGGATACCGACTAAAGTTAACAGTAATTTTTAAAAGTTCGTTGAACAGACAAGACAACGGTTTGATGCCTAAGGCGTACAAATCTTGCAGAATTAATTCTATGAATACGGAGTTTTATACTTATGTCTTTCCTGAGACAAGTCAAATTCTTTACATTGCGCAGGGTAATTTTGTGTTTACCTATTTCGCTAAAGAGGATACTTTCCAGGTGACAGAATTAGTGAATGTTCTAGGTGGAAACTTTGATAGGTATACGTGGATCTGTATCGGTTTATCACTTTTGGCATATATTGCGCACCGCTTAGCGATATTAAAAAAGAATGCAACTGTTTTAGCTGACGTTATTACGAATGCGTTCAGAATAGCCCTTCAAAAATGTTCTGCATATGAAAGACCGGTGGACATACTTCTGGTAGCAAGCTTTACGTTAGTAGCGTTTATGTACGAATTCTACATGACATCAAAAATGATTGCTCCCCCAGACATTTATATCGTTGAAACATTGACTGAGTTGCTGAAGAACGACTATTTGTTACTTGATGATGACAATGGTCAGTTTGAGGTAACCAAGGATGTGTTGAAAGCTTTAAAATTGAAAAGAAGAAGGGTAGCGGCGTCGAATGTCAAAGATGAATTGAAATCGGAAGGATTTCTTGGTGACATTTTAGACGATAGATATTGGTACGTTCATGTGGCAAAAGATAGATACAAGAAGCCAGATATATACGGAGTGGTAAATATGACAACGACGGATTTTGTGAAGAAGAATATAGCAAATATGTAGATAGAAAAAACAAAGTTGGACTTTATCGAGTCAAAAAAGCATATGGCGGAGGTAGTCTCAGGTGTTGCACTGTGGACTAATTAATTCGCGTGAATGTAGATAAAGTTGCTAGTAGGCTTTTGTATGAGAGTGGAATCGGGAAATGGCGAAGTAAATGGAACTCAAGGAGGTTTATTAATGAAATTGAGATGATGGAGGAACCCAGTGTGGTCACAGTAAGAGTTGATAGGAAGTTTATGTCTATTTTTATTCTGTCTGGCGTAATTGTTTGCATCGCATTTTTTGTGTTTGGCTTGGAAAAGGGGTCAAATGTTTCGTGGAGGTTAATTGTACCGAATGCAATAGGAAAATTTAGACGGAGATCAGCAATCCAGACAAAAGTCATAATGAAAGTATGAGATTTTGATTAGATGTGTTAATAGATGCAAAAAAATGTAACCGCAACTTTATTTATACATATATTGATCTACAAATATAGGTATAAATATATCAATATAAACAAATAAATAAATATTAAAAAAAAGCATGTATCGTTAAATTAAAATGTGGGCTAAGCTACTTAGGTATAAAATATGTTTAATGAGTATTCTTAATTTTATTTTAATAAACCATTTTTTTATTTAATAAGATTTTAAAATAATTTCAAGACATTCACGATCAGGGCAAATTTATCAAAATAAATTGTATGTACCCAAACCTTGCGCATTTTTTATTTAATTTGGTAATACATTTATTCCTTTTCTCCTGAACCTTCCTGATGTTTTAAGATACATGGCCAATTTACCAAAAACTGTTTACTCTTACACTCAACTAGAAAACAAATAATACTGGTTAATATAAATATCGTCGTCATAATCATAATAGCTGCTACATCCCGAATTTCTATCTTCTCTCCGACACTGACTAGTGCTGTTTGTTCTGCTGTAATATTTTTGGCATAAACAAATAAGTAATTTGCCCAATCATCCCATTTTTCCATCAGCCCACTTTCACCGAGTTTAGAATAAGTCTGTAAGATCAAGTGTCTATTGACCGTGTACGCTTCAAAGAAATACGATCTTGCTGAAATTTTTTCTGGCAAAACATAACATTGCGCATCCGGTTTTCCAAGCTTATTTCTTATTTCCTTTATAACTGTTCCCAACGTGCCAAAGAAATCTGTACTGCTGACAAAACGCATGTGTTTTCTCAAAAGATGTTTCGACCATACTTCCGGCGAAGAATCTTCTTTCATTGTGTAGAAGCTGGAATTAAGAGCATTAATAATTCCTTTCTTACGAAAATCATATTCAAACATCTGCCAAGGTAGCACGGTTTGATGTTTCTCCCAGAGAATTTTATACCCTACATCTAAAACTTCTTTTAGCGAACCATACAGTTTCGGCGGTTCCGGAACTGTCAGTAGACTAAGCAGTCCGTTTCCATAAAAGTTGCACATGAAGACGCCCATAAATTGTATAAATATGACAAGCCTTACTCTTGACAATGAAAATGATGCCGTGTTGCCAAGAAAGGCTCCAAAAGCATCCAAAAAATATTTAATTTCAAATTTCTTCTGTAAAATTCCTTTCCTGGCGATAATAAATGTGAGGGATACAATTCCAAGCAATGTTAGCAGCCACAGCTCAGGTGCTTCTTGCGTATGCGTACTAATTATTTACATTTAAATATTACGACCACACACAATTAGTAATACATATGAGCCATTTTATATTGTAAGAATATTTCAATCAAGTTTTAAATGTGAAAGCTTCTTCAAACGTTGCTGAGTTCATATAAGCCAACTTCCATTTAGGCAAGTCCATTTCTAGTAATTCTATCAACGTTTTACTATTAAGTATAGCACACACGGCTAATTATTCTTAATTGCACGTTTTAATTGCACAACACTAGTTAATTTAATTGCTAAAATATGTTATATTTGGTTAGCAATGCATGCCATTTGAATTATTTGAATGACTGTGTGTTTGTTATTAAGAAAAAAAGAACTCATGCGAGAGAAGCGAGCAAGAAATATCAAAACTACTGTGAAGTTGGCTTTTTTCTTTAAAGTTTAAGGGGGGGGGCGTCCCCCTTTTCAGGAAGTCTTGAGGGAGACATATCCCATCCGTCCCCTCTGCTTGCTCGGTCCCTGGTTGAAATATATTACTATACTTGGGGCTCCACGTATTTACTTGTAATATCTCTAGGATAGTCTATGTTTATACATATAATGAACATCACCCTGTTTAACACCTTATTAGAGTATTGCTGTAGGTTTTAAGCACATGAGAACTTGCTTACCTCTTACCAAAACGAGTTAGAAAACCGAAAGAAATATTAAAAGTATTAAACAATTGATTGCCATTACACTCTACCAGAAAGCAGATAACACTAAGAAGCGCCGCACAGCCCATAACAATCATAATAGCATATATATCATGAATCCCAATCATATCTCCTACATTCACCCTCCCTGCTTCTCCGGATGTCAAATTTTTTGCATAAACAAATAAGTAATTTGCCCAATCATCCCATTTGTCCATTAGTCCAGTTTCACCGAGTCTCGAGTAAGTCTGCAAAAGCCAGTGTCTATTGACCGTGTAAACTTCAAAGTACAAGGATCTTAGAGAAAACATTTCTGGTAAAACATAACATTCTGCATTCCAACTCCCAAGTTTATTCCTAATTTCCTGCTTTGTTGTAGTCAACGTGCTCGTGAAGTCTGAGCCGCTGACGAAACGCATGTGCTTTTTCATAAGATGCTTTGAATATACTTCCAAAGAAGAGTCCTCATTCATCGTGTAAAAGCTGGTGTTCAAACTTTTTTCAAGTCCTCTTGCCTGAAAGTCTGGATAAAATACTTGCCATGGGGACCTTACGTCATTTTTTCCCCACAGAATGGTATACCCCATTCCAAACATTTCTACAAGAGAGTTGTAAATTTTTGGTGGTTCTGGAACCGTGAGTAAGCTCAAGAGTCCGTTTCCATAAAAATTGCACATGAACAAACCCATAAACTGTGTTAAAATGATAACTCTTAGTCCTGACCCAGCAGGTGATATGGTATTACCAATAAATGCTCCAAAAGCGTCCAAAACATACATGATTTCATATTTTCTTCGAAAGGACACCTTTCCCATACAAAATGTGAGAGCTACAAATGAAAGCAATGTAAGCAACCAAAGATTCTCAGAGTAAGGATTAATCCAGACTAAAAAGTTTGCACTTGAAACATCTTTCCGCTTCTGATGATCGAGACAGTACATCAGAAAAATTGGAATGTTTCTCGACAACCTTAAACCAGATTTTGCCCAGAAAAAATCAGAAAGAGAAGAACCGTAAGTAGGGCGGGTCACTTCAGTCGTTAGATATTGTCCTTTTGCTGTCCTATCTACAAGATTTAACTCATTGCGCTTTCTAAAAGACCGAAGAGTAAAAGACATGTTATGTTTTTCGGAGAGAAGAAGTATTGTCATGATGTTTCTCCTGCACATGCAAAAATCCTTAGATTTGAAGATTAGTTTAGCACAAGCGTAGCGATCGTTTCCATACAAGTTTGGGTTAAAATATTCCTCATATTTCATGTACAGAACGACGTCCGCTTTTCTTCCGCTGGCCGATTTAAAGAGGCTTTCGTGGAATTTGTGTGGCTCTAAAAGACGTTTAACAAAGAACCGGTCAAACGTACCTGTACCCTCATTATTAGGACAGTATCCATTACAGACGATGGAATATCGCGCTTTCTCGTCGGTTAAAGAAAGAAACAGTACAACTTTGAGAGCAGGAACGTTTTTAAATTCGACGGAAAATTGAGCATTTGCATCAGCCTCAGGAGTAGTTGTTGCCAAGAAAATGAACAAAGTTGAAATGTGCATCGACATCCTTTTAATTGAGGTATCAAATTGAATAAGCTGATGTTGCGTTCCGAGTGGTGAAATTAAAAGTCGAATTGGTTGTACAAATTTGAGGTAGTGAACAAACACATAATCTTGTCCACTATAATTCCTGAGAATTACATAACGTAAATTTCCAACTGGAAACTCGCAGTTGTCCGGGTCAAACCGAATAAAAAACATTTCGTAATTCTTTGAAGCAGAATTTACACATTTTAGCATAGTTTTCAGAGTTCTTCTAATAGGATCAAAGTGAGAAGAAGTTTCACCCCTGCAAAAAATAATATGAACTGAAAAGTAAACTAATACCCATAAGGTAAATGCCATTTTGAAAATTTGTAAGTTAAGTGGGTATGTTTACTCTATTCTGGGGAAAATATGCTGGTATTTGAATGGGTTCGTGAAAACAGTTTCAGGTCCAAATGAATATTTTGTGTATATTTTATTTAAGCTTAGTTTTGTGTACTTGTATGAAACCCGACAAACAACGTAGATAACGAATCCTAAAATTAAAAAAACAACATTTATTGAAATTGTTGCAATTAAATTGCATCACAGTTGCATAAACATTAGTTTTGCATGAAGCAGAATACAAAGAGACTCAATAAAATTCACCTAAACTAAACCACAACAAATTTACTGATCGGTTTTGTGTATGAAAGTTTCGTAATACATGCAGTTACGATCTTTCTTTGTAGGGCAATAGTTTTAGGTAAATAATAATAATAATTCTTTATTGTCAGAAAAGGTTCCCACGTAACTTGTGGCAACTTGAAAACTTAACTGTAACTGTAAAACTTTTGTTTGAATACTAAATACATTTGAAGCTTTAAAACTTGAATGATAATGACTATTTATTTATTCCTTTCAATTACATTGTCATTCATTCAAACTTTGTGACGCCAGGTTATAACAAATGCTAAATTATTTTGTAAGGAGAGAAAGAATAAATAAACCAGAATTGGAATTCCTCAAAAGGAAAGCTTGTGTGAGCATTATTGATTGAAAAAAATATTTGTCCGTAAAAAAACATTATAAACGTTTAAAAAAACTTCAAAGTAGTACAAATGCACTTTGCTGTAAAAAAATCCGTCGGGCAATTACATTTACAAAACATGCTGGTTTATTATTTAAACTTCAGAAATGAGCTATTACATTTAATCGTAATTACACCTGCTTATATATTTTTTAAATTGCAAATGCTTGACGGAACTATTTATTGTGGTTGCATAAATTTTTATAATTGTGATTGTGGTTTTTTGCCATTCCCCGATTGAAGCTTTCATTGTGATTAATGCTACCGCAGAAAATAATAACGTTGCTTTCAGCAGGAATAACGATATGATTTTATACCAACATTTATGTTATTATATTCAATAAATGGGATAAATGGCAGTTATACGCATTACAACCAGTTTATTACCAAATGGTTCCAGAACATTCTATAAGTACTTGTTTTACTTGCATCGCGTGGAAACCATTAATTGTGGTAATGTGAGTGTTTTTGTGAATGTGGTCACGCAATTTCATTCCCGAGTCGTGTTATGTTATCCCCATGTGATGCTACGTGTGTATTTTTATAGATGAGTCAGCTGATAATCTTTCATGTAGTTAGCATTGCATTAAAAGTGGTAATGTAAATATGAAGTACCTAAATTTAATTAAAGAAAGGAGAAGAACGAAATTAGTTTTAGTCGTATTATAGATCCAGTCATTTATTATTAATGTCTAGCGATTGATGGGAATATTATTTACATCAGTTTATTCTGCTACCAAATAATATAATTATAAAAGTTTATAGAAACCTTTTCATGATTTCAAAGTCCTTTTTTCAAATTATACGTGTACAGATTGCGTAAGATTTGTTTTATTCCGAACATCTTAAAAAGTACTGAGATAACTACTTGGTATTCATCCTGAATTATGAAAAGTGGGGTACAAGAACAATACTTTTCTGCGCCTTACGAGACTTTTTGGAGCAACATTGTTTTAATAACTTTAATATAAAAAGTTCCATCATTATATCAGTTTCACAAAGGCATATTAAATATGCATGCAACTATGTATGCAAAAAAGGATTTTTGGATAATGGCTTATTGATGTATTTGATAGTTTTGACTTTACGCTTTGACCACATAAATGCACTTCCATTTTTAATTGCAATTGCTTTAAAGCTCAAATAAGATGAGGCTTTTTCATAGATAAATTGTAAATAAATTTGCGATAAATAATTTTTTATATATACATCGTGTTATTGTTACTTTTACAATTTGTTTACCATAATATTCTGTTAATTGGAAACATGCACATGTAGGTTTATTCCGAATATGGAAAATCCAGAACGGCGCTCCACACTTACCCGGGATCAAAAATCTTTTTTTGCTCACTTGGGACACGGCGCTTGTACACGGAACAAAAATCGCTCACATGGGATCGATAATGGGTTTTAGAGACATTTTGTACGTTCCGTTTACCCGGGATCGTTTTTGTTCTTCCTTTTTGGTCACACGAGACCCGAATCCAGTACCCAGAATCGAAAAGTTTGCGTTGCTGGTACGTTTGTAGGATTTTGCACGTCCGCTTTATGCTAATAATTATGCTGTCGTTAGAAATGTAATCTAAATGAATTCTATCTCTGCTGCATTCAAGCACACTAGACCACCATTTGCAAATGTAATGTGCTTTACAAGTACAGCTTTGTACTTCTAACCTCCATTTTATTAATGGCTGAAATCCAATTTAAAGATAATTACATCCACTTTAGCATAAACATAAAATTTAGTACAAGGTACATATTCTTTCTGCTTTTTATTCTCCATAATTATGACTTACGCAATGTGAAACCACAAAAATATTTTTAATAGTTCCCGTGTGAACACGTTAAACCAGAGCTAGATTTAACAATGAAAGAAAGAAAATTTATGATTATGGGACATTTTAAAGTACCTAATATACGTACGTAATCCAAGTACCTATTACTAATCAAAAAAGCTACATTCGCTTCCCATTTTGTTCTCAGTCTTACTCCAGCTATTAACTCCCTACCTTATAGGAATTGTTCTTCGATTTTAACAAGCACAACCAGGTAAATATTTTCAGAGTCACAGGAATAATATATTTTTATTAACATTTAAAACTTTTTTTAAACTATTTTTTTTATATAAAAGAACGGATCGCCTTTTAAGAAAATCTGTGCATCATGCTAGAAGACGAGACTTTTCTTCTTGAAAGCTCCCCCGTGTACGAGGACCACTATACTCCCATTCTGAAGAGCCCATCATTCATAGATAATGTAAGACGCCGGGCCATTCGATATCTGGATATGACCTGCAGCGCCAGCTGGGGCTTTTCAGGAAAAT
>JAQIWO010000879.1:0-11840 GCA_034695405.1 Entomobrya muscorum | reverse complement strand
ATTACTTTCTAAGATTGCTCTGATAGTATGTCCGTCCGTCTGTCCGTCTGTCTGTTACATCGATATCTTTCGAACGCGACTGAATTTTTGAATTCTTTTTTTTTTGCAAACAGTTAGTGGACATAAATGTAAGGTTAAGTTCGAAGATGGGCACCGTGCGGCAACGGCGACCGTTAGAAACGGTTATAACGGGAACTTTTTTATGTAGAAACATATAGCATGTGACATATCATTTGAAAGCGCTTTGAACGCTGAGTCAAATGCACATAAAATTTTGAAATTTGGAGTAACCGTTATAACGGTAATCGGCCATTTTGTATTTTTTCGTCACTAGACCATAAGTTCTGAACGCATGCGAATTTTTGAATTCTGTTTTTTTGCAAATAGACACTGGTAACATAGGCAATCAGATGAGATGCAAATAGGCACCGTTACCGGTTACCGTTAAATGCCGTTACAATGTCATACAATTAAAGCGTTTCATATGGCATTTGACATATCATTGGAAAGCGCTTTGAACGCTGAGACTAATGCACATAATATTTTGAAATCTGATTCAACTGTTTTAACGGTTATGATGAATTTGTTAAGTTAAACATAATTAATTAGATATAGATTAGAATATATACTATTTATTAACGCATAACTTCAAATCTTCAATATTTTTAATCACCCCTTTTGCGTAGACAAAGTTGTTTCCATCGTAAATTTGTTTCCTGACTTTTTCAAATAAACTTTTATTGAGTAGTTCCACTGCCTTCTTGGAGATTGTTCCACGTAGGAAGTTTCGAGCACGGATATCCTTTGAATTAAGCTTGTTCAAAAGGTGACCCATGGCATCACGTGGCTCACCAGTGTCCTTAATGTTAGATCATTAATTCAATATTTTACGGAAAACAGATTCAATGTAGCCAGCCATAAAAACTGTTTATACCTCTTTAAAAACCCAGTCTTGGTAGGTATCTGCTACGAATTTCCCAAATGCCTTTTTCTTAAGATTGTCCAAATCTAATTCGAAGTCTGACGCCGTTGCAACTTTTCCAAGGCGTCCATACTTCCATGGACCGACCGGATAAACTATGACGTTTAACCTGCCATTTTCGTTGGCTCCAGGGAATTCTTAAAATCCACAAATAAATATTGGTTTTTTGCAATAAAAAAGATTTGTTAAATAAATTTAGTGGGGTCAAAATACTTTAGGGAATGGAGGGTTAACATAAGTTATGTAGCAAAAACATTTGGATAATCTTACCCAAGGGAAATGTTTTCACAAGTTGTGTTGTAAGTTCAGCTTCCGTTAGATAGAATCGGCAGATTGGAGATGAACAATCCGGAAACGTACACAATCGTCAATTTTTTTACTTTTTCACTTTCACAAGTTTAATGGATACGAAGGCTGAACTACCAGCTGGTCAATTTTTCCCGAGTGTTTTGAATTCGAAAATTTTACGTAAAATATAGCTATGTTAGAACCAAGCAAAAACTTTTGTAGAACACTGATTTAATAAAATTGCGTCCAAATTAACGCTTCTTATTTGAGTACTGCAGTGTAACTTTTTGTTTTCATGAAAATATAAAAAAAATTACGTAAAATTAATATTATTGTCTCATCCAAAAAATTACAACACAATGCGCAATACAAGTTACAATCACAACAAACGAGAACTACACAAGTGAACAAGAATGAGCCGTGAAGAAGATGGGTATTGCTGTGGTTTATGCTGGAATTGTATGCTAGAAGAATGATTCAGGGGCTACGTCTTCAACTAGCACAACGGGATAGGGCATCATCTGAATTCAATGCATAATATATGTAATATAATATAGCTAGTGCGAGTGCATTACATCATGTCTAACAATAGGCGTACTGATTTCTCTACAATATTTCTGATGCAATTTCTTTACCGCTCGGTAGTAAATACAACCGAAGGGGGAAGGGGTATTGTGCGAATTCCAAAGCATAGAGAGAATGATGTGATAGGCATTACTTGTTTACTTGCTTTACAAGGCATTTATTAGTATTCAAAATATGCTAATAGAAATTCATGTTTGTACAAAAAAGGATGCACAAGAAAAAATGTCCACATGGAGATTTATGACATGTAAATTAAGTCCTGTGGATACATTGCCCTCCCTAACTATTATCCTACCGAACTATTGTCCGGCTAAATATGCTCCGTTACCTTCTTTGAACCGGCTTATAGCCACCAACCCAAGTTTTAGAGCCTATTTAAAACGAACATGACGAGAACATCATGATGGTGGATTTTTTACAAGTCAATTTTCCCTGATCTTAGCATTCCGTTTCTCCTTTTCATTTTGCTGCACGGACTTAATATTTATGCCAAAGTTAAAGTACATCATATTTTATTTATTATAAACCTATGTGTATCTATATACACAAGTTGGAGTTGAATAGAGAAAATCCATACATTTTCCTATAGCATATCACTCTTTAAATATTTAGTTTACTACAAATCATCTTTTTTACTAACTTATGTTTTTATATATAATATATTATGATTTATGATAAACAGTACAAATAATTCAATATGCCGCGCAATGTAATGTACAACAATGCTTATTTCAACATGCATTGCTCTCAGTTACAAATGTGTAACTGAGATGCGGCAAAACGTTCTCGGAAGAAATTTTTTTGAGGGCAAACCGTAAGACAAACATGTAACCTGTGAAGCTTGACGCTTGACAAAAGCGGTTTTTAAAGAATTCTGCATCACGTTACATACACGGAGTCTTAAATTTCTACCAGAGGTCTTCAAATTCGACATCATTAATGCATCGAAGTATTATGTGTGTGGTTTGTTCTGAGAAAAAAGTTCTTTGCCAAAAATTCATGTTGAACGTGATCGTGGTGAATAAATTTTTCTTTGAGCAAGAAACGCTAAAACGCGTAAATTTGTTCCCAGTATTTCACATATCTACGATGCTCTCAATACAAAAAAAACCACTCGTACAGGTAGGTCATCTGACTGAAAATTACTTTTATCCCGACTGAACGAATGCAAGTTTGCTCATGCAAAAATTCAAAGAGATGAGAAAGAAACCTAAACGCTTTTATAATGAAAATGTTGGAGGTATGATTTCTGTATGTTTTAAAGCAATCCCATTTTGTTATATATGGTTGAGCACAATAAACTTTTAAAATTCACAATCACAAAATGCAATTCAATAATATACATAGGTTCTGATGGATTTTCTTGAAAACTGACAATTCGGAAAGTTATATTTTTCATAAAGTATCATATTATGTTTCTCATTTCGTCTAAATAAGCAGTGACATGAATTCCTTTTTATGAATCATGGATGCTCTTACACAATATTTGTAAGAACAGGAAATGAGTAATCCCCACATACACAGGAACAAGGATGCATGTACGGGAAACGTTGACAAAAAGGATTTCAATTAAGCATTTAAACATGTTTAGAGGAATACCCTAATAAAATGCAGATCGAACTTTATGGATTATCTTGTAGTCAGACTCACATAGAAAAATCAAGTTGCCTGCGGGCAGATCAGCCGCAGAAATCCGACTTGTGTTGGAACTTCTACCTATAAGCATATATAGTACAAATATTCAGTTTAAATTTATCTCACATGATTATTTTTTTAAAGAAAAATGCTAATGTCGAACTATTTAAAACAGAATTAACTAATTTAATTACTTTTCTGTAAAACAAATACTTACAATCAATAAAATTGTTGTCACGGACGAAGTGTGCGTCAAGCTACGGCTAGTAGCTTTATGTACGTATGCACACATCATATCATATAAACACATAAGACCCTACACAGCTTGAATTTGACGTTCATTTGAGAAATATTATGAGTTGGTTGATTCTCCTTTTTACATGCAGACTGCTTCTGCCACTATACAGTTGAGCTACGCTGTATTAAACAGTGCACAATCTGGAAGTTTTCGGTCAGTTTCTTCTGATGGTGATGTGCTGGTCCAATTTGAATTATACCTGCCTATCGTTTCGGAAGCTAAGGTTAATGCAGTCCGTGCTTTTTGGAAAACCAGTGGAGCCGGATGTTTTATTTCTGTGTCCCAATAACTTATTGCCCTTTTTTTAAGAGATAGTTTTTCCTTCCTTTCTTTAGCGCACAGTTTGTCTCGAGACCTCGCGAATGCAATTTTTCAAATAACTTCCCATTTTTTTCTTTTCGCAGTGTAAATTTTCATAATACGTTTACAAATTGTTAATAGTAGATACAAGGTTTAGAGAAAAACTACCAGGTTTAATATCTACCCAATACGTTGCGTATAGCTGAATGTGGTGAGCTTATAGATTATAGACAAAGGTTTTCATGTCCGAAAGCAGCAAAAGTCTGTACTGCATAAAGTACCATGTATTTTATTTAATGTTAACGAATTTTTTACGGGGGAAAATGAAAGCCGATCAATGTCAGCATCCTATAGTAGCTTTGCATTGCAATTCATTTCTTCTTATGTGCAAAACGTTTGAACTGACAAGCTGTATTATAATATTAACTAGCCGTATAGCCCTATAAAAATATGCATACCTTTTTTTAAAGTACCACCCTGGACCACTTTAATGAAGTTAAGCACATTGGAATACAATTATTTAAGTTAATTTGAATTCAACATTTAATTTCACTTTGCAATAACTAAGCTAACTATACTGCTATGAAGTAATTTTAAACCTCTATTTTTGACATGGCTATGTTTGTTTCAACCTTATGACATATTTTACACTTTCCTTTTCCTGTGCCATAAATCCCTAAGAGCTAGTGGAACAATGAAGGGAAGACGGGGAAACTGTTTATAAAATGAAATGTCATATGAGCTGCGATGTGCTTTGAGGAATCTCACGAATCTTCGCTGATATATATGGGTAAATTCGGTTCATATGTATACTTGTGTTTGCCCCGGTGAAAGTTGTCAGCGTGAAAGCTCTGGACCAAATATTCTGGTTTTATAAAATGAAAGTCAGTTGGACATTGAAGTTTCTATGAAGCGGACGTGCACATAGAGAAGCTGGAGAAAGCAAAGCTTGCGAGCAAAATTTGTTCCTTTCATGTTTCCTTCCTTTCTGAGCAGCTGCAAACGTGAGCCGCTGAGTGAGCAAGAATTTGTGAAATAATTGTAATACAGTTCGTTACACTATATGGAGAAATATTTTTCGGACTGGCCAATGATGTAGTGAAGAAGTAAATCAGTTTTCAAAACCGCTAGTTTTCTATCTTGTTTCAGTGATCCAAACTAACTGTATGCATAGATACTTTTTTGTGCATAACATAAACTTACAATTCGTTTTAAAGATTTAAAAAAATCTCGTCGTTTATTGGTGAAGTTTCAGAGCCTATAACAATCCATCATGACGACAACATCACGACGCTTGATTTTTCACAAGCGGATTTTCAAAAATCTTAGCAATTTTTTTCTCTTTCACATTTTGCTGTGCGGACTGGAGGTTTATGGCAAAGGTAGAGTACACACAATTTATTCATTCAATAGTATGTGGATCTAAATACACACGTCAGAATTTGACAGAGAAAATCTATCCCATTTTACCATACCGGGAGCCCTAGCTTTTGAAAAAAAAATTCCGTTAGACTCGCAGTGTCAATCTCATTAAAACCACTCAGTCCATCTTGTCACTCCCTGTGTTGTTCCATCATTGTTTGCTTTGTAAATTCTCTTTTCTGTGCCATGAAAAATACAGCTTAAATAAGCATCAGCGACTGGAGGATTAAAACCAAAAATAAAAAATACATACATACATACATAGGTATATATATACAAACGCTCTACGCATTTACAAATTTAATGAAATAAGTGTACCACAAAATACTGTGCAGATGGCAGGTGACATTTCTAAATGACACATGACTTTAACTTTTATGGTTGACTGTTTCGACAACAGTAGTAACCGAAAACAACAAAAAATCCAGGACTTTTCCCAATGTTTGCTTCCTAGTACGTGGTAGCTCAGATAGCAAATTGGTTGAAAAATTAACTTACTTTTTGCTATTTACCACTTCCAAAAATATAACTTATTTGGAACGGTTTACTTCTCAATAACAGATACACATGCATATATTATGTAATTCTTTATGGAATTAAAATACAATATCATGGTTGAACTTATCCTAACTGCTGCGGAATACTTTACCTGCTACTTGTTCTGAAACTTTTTCTTCCGATCAATATTTGGGAAAACAGGCAGCTGGACGTCTGTTCAACTCATTTATTCATACATTAGCCCTTGTTACATAGCGGGTTTTGTGAGTCGATGTTAAAGAAGGATTTTAATATCTATTATGAGTATGGAATATTCTTATGATTGCGCCATCCATTTATCAGGCTAATGATTTGGAATTAATTGTAAGACGATTGGGGTCGGTAAAGGAAGGAAGGAATTGTAAGGAAACTATTTGATTACTTTATTCTGCAGTCAGTCGATTCGTGAAAAAAAGTAAAGAACCGAAAAACTATCATTTTGTTAATTGGTTATTTCTATAGACATAAAAGTCTAAGAGATTTATATTGCTTCGACACCTGTGAGGTTTAGAACTTTGTTTTTTGATCCATTACAGCTATCAAATCCCTCAACAAATTAATCCAACAGTACCGCACGAGTTCCTTAATAGCTTCCCAATACATCATAACTATTTGTTGAGTAATCTTTTTCTTCTCACGTAACAAGTAAATGTGAAGGGAGTTCGGGCGGTAAATACTGTGCAAAGAAACTTTCTTTTGGATTCAAAATTTTACAATTCTGTGAGCTATTCACATCGTTGTATATATTTATAAGTAAGAAAATTTGTATCTTGGAAGAAAGGTTACGACAATCTTATGAGTGTCTTAGTTTTGCGTCCGTATTTTACCCAGTTTATAATTATTTATCTATACAGCTAAAATGCTTTAATGGTAGATATATGGATAATGACGTCAATTTTTATGTGAACATAAACATTTTAAGAACTAATTTATAGAGTAGAAATAGAGCTTAATCAAAGAGGATCATACTTTAATCTATCTATGATATCCTCTAAAAAACTGGCATTTCTATTCACTAATGTATTTTATGTTGCTTTTGAGTAATCACAATGTTACCAAGTTACCATATAGCATTCTAGATGCAACATCTGCAAGCCCCTAACATACATAATATCTGATGCCATCAAACTTATCAAGTTTTCTTAATTTCTTAAACTGCACCAGAAAGCAAGCAAAAATCTCCATGTAGAAAATAGCCCAACATTTAACAAAACCCTTTTGTTTTAGCTTACAAAGAAACACAAAATCTTTTAAATTTAGAAATAATCGATAAATGCTAAAATATTGCGGAGCAATCCTCTTATTTTATTGAAAGCGGATCCTGTTACATGCAGTTTGAAAAAAATGGTACAGGAATTCCATTACAAGTCTAGTTTGAGCATTGTACTGAATATTCAAACATGTGGAAATTTAAAACCACTAATGCAGTTGAGTGTTCCTTTGTCAAAAACAGCAGCAGACAACCGAGAAGATGGTTGGAACGGGGAGAAACAATTCCTGTTACAAAATAAAGATGGGCAATGTGGCCATGTTGCATAAGTTTTTCTGTGAAAAAAAGACGCTAAAACGCCTAATTTTTTTCCATACATTTTTACAAGTGTCATTTTTACCTTTCTATTGATCCCATAACCACCACTGACGGGTTTAAGTCGTCTACTTTGAACTCTAGTTTCACCCGAATTGGAAGAAGAAAGGAAATAATTTTCCCAAGCAAAAATGCAAACAGACGGGATAAAAAACCAAAAAAAGGTTTTATAATAATAAAATTGTTGGAGGCATTATTCATGCTCTTATGAAAAGAAGCACATGTCAAGTGAAGCAAAATAAATTTTGCACTGTAAAAAAACTTCCAATCACAAAAATGCTATACAAGAGTGTATAGGATGCCAATGTATGTTTGGGTTTTGAACTTTGAGTGTAAACAAAAATAATAAGAAAATATTTTAGATAGGTAAATACTTGGGCTTCGTCATGAAAACACAATTTTCTCTAGAAAACAGCCTTTGCACTATATCTTTACATTGTACGTTAAGCAGAAGTCAAAACAGGTCACACACATGAGAACGGGAAATGAGTAATCCTTAAGCAGCCACAGAAATGCATTAAGGAAAGGATTGACAAAAACGGATGCTAAAGTATGTAGCGCCATACGTTAACACAAAACGATCTTTGTGTTTTGCCATAGTTCAAACTAGTTTGGACTGAATTCGGTATAAAATCCACAAGATTCACATGGCTTCACTTGTAGATATACTTACCTACATACGTATACCAAATATACTGGGGACACATCAGCAGCAGAAATTCTACTTGTCAAATGCAAGAAAAGAGAAAAGAAGACAAAAAACACCCTTTAGTTTTCTAGTTGAAAAATACCTGGTCTTGCTATATGAATGCTCAACATATAAAATTAAATTGAGTAATAATACTGCTTATACAATACTAATACGCCTTTGGGATAAATGCTACGATACTTTAACAAATACTAAAAAAGGACATGTAGACTAAGAACGTGACCTAAGTCAGAGCTAAATTAATAATTCAGATTGACACCGCTCTACAGATGTAACATTTAAATTCTCAAGCAATTCTTTGAACCCTGGTGAAGTTATAACAAAAACAATGAAATCCAATGAAACTAATATAATGAGATGCAAACATTATGCTGACTCCCGTCAGAGAAAGTAAAACAAGCAGGAAAGAAGCTGTGTTGGTACAATTGATTATGGGAAAAAGTAAGAGAAGAGACTTAAACTAAAATAATATTGAATTTTCTTGAACAAAAGGAAAAAACTACTCTGATTCAGGGTAAATACATATTTGTTGAAGCTACTCCTTTTTGGCAACAGTTTATGCACCCGCTAGGGAGCATATTTACAATTCAAAAGATTTCTGGATTGGTTGGAAGATCTGGAAAATGGTAACGTAAAACGAATGTAAATGACTCAAGTGTCTTGAAGTGTTTCTATTAATTAGGTTCCCCATTGTGTATAACGTAAAGCATAAAGCTGTTCAAGACAATGGATTGTTAACTTGTGAGTAATATTATGGTTGTTACGAATTCGAAACATTGACAAAAACTAGGATAAAATACTGACATGAGTTTATGCATTATATAAAATTGGATTTATTAAAGAATAGCACCTTTTTTCACCGAGGTTGAGCAATACCAAGATTTTTTTGAAGTTTCATTCCACTATGTTTTTATTCAAATAGCAATTTTATCCAGCATTTTTATGTAACAGTGAAATAAAAAAACGGTAAAAAAACAGGCACAACATGTTTGAGGTTTAAAACTAGTCATGTTTTTAAGGAGGCGTAGGAAATTGGAAAAGTCATCTCTGTACGGTTGTGACATATCAAAGAAACGTGAATCGACTTCCAAGAAGTTGACATCCTTAAAAATGTATATCCATAAAAAATCGGATGGAAACCAGCTTAGAAACTGTTTGAAGGAAAACTAACTTATTATTATGAATTTGACTTCAAAAAGTCCAACCTTTGAATATTGGATCATTGTTGAAACTTTACTTACATTGTTACAATTTCAGATAGATTGTTTGGAGTCTTACACAACCTTTTATTTTATTTATTTATTTATTTATTTAGTGCCACCCAACTTTTATTTTATTTTTGAAATTTATGAAACAAAGCTTTCACCTCGTCAACTGTTTAGAAATCGTTGTGTTTATTTACAAAAGTTGGCTGATCAGCATGAAAGCCCATTATGTAATGATGAGTGAGTTCAAGAATTCATAAATACTAATTGTACTTGAGAAATAGCTCAAATCTTTTCATTGTGGTTCAAAGTTCACATAAAAACAAAGTTGAATCACGCGTTTTCTTTGAAAACTTTTGTATTATTTGGTTAATCCTTAAATTGTTTACAAATAGACTGTAAAAACTGTTTAAGATTTCAAAATCAGTACCCACATGAAAAACTATACAATTTCTATAAGCTTTACCTCACATAAAATATTAAAGACAGGAAGAAAGCAGACTCAATAAACTCAAAATTGTTCTGGCGCTATTGTTTCTTTTAGAATTTTCATTCATCAAATAATTTATTTGAAAATCGGAGCGGGATCGTTTCCCTGTTCGACTGCTGCTATTAAAACGTACGCAGACTTTCCATTTAGTACACTGGAAAGGCTTTCAGGTTAAAATACTAGCTCTATTTTTCTAGTCGAGTTCACACAATAAACACCAGCTATAAACTGAAGTTTCTTAATGTTGAACGTGCAAAGAGCTGGTGGAGGAAGCAAGCTTGAGAGCGTACACTTTAACAGAAATAATCCCTAAATCGCTTAGAAGGGCTGTCGAGTATGGATATTAAGTAAAAGAGCACAATACTTTAAATAAAAGAAACAAATGCCATTGCAAATATTTTATGGCTACAAGTAAGCACATTTCCGTCAGGTTCTACACACGTAAATGAGTTGCTAAACTAAAATAGAGCTGGTTGGTTGCATTTTTTAAAAAGTTAGTACAAAAAGCATTCAGTTTATTTACAAGCATTTGTATTACATTGTTTTGCAAAAATAAAAAATAAGCTGTGGAAAGACATAAATGATCGGGGCGTGATTCAAAGAAATAAATTACAATCCGGATTCTAAATCTGACGCAGACAAATTATTATTGTTTACGAGCATACAAATCCACTCTTTAGGTCCTTTACAGGAAATTAATTATTCAAGTTTGTTCTACATTATTAAAGATTTATTGTTGTTTTTTTTCTAAATAAATTGAAATATTGTCGTCATTCTGAATTTGAAGTTTCAACAAACTCAAACGCGTTCAATTGAATTTGCTCGTTGTCTATGTCCTTTACAATTTCTTGTCTGAATTTCAAATCCACGCCCAACGTAACAATACATACTTATTCTATGCCATGTTTTATTTAGAAAGTGCATGCGCCGTATGAGAATAGCAATTCAAATATCAAACTGAAGCTGTTAAGTATTACTGGCCAAAGTAAAATAAAATACTTTCGGCTATAAGTAAAGTAGGAGGTGGAATGCTATGTATTAGTACTTATAACATAGGTAAAGACTGTCTCATTCCACTTTAACCATCTTTCAATCTTATCTTTCAGATACAATCTGATGGAAGTCAGTGTTTTGGAATTTACCTTCTAAAATGCAGTAGATGTAATCGAAATGGAAATACTTAAAAAGCTTGAGAAGACATTTACATGAAAAATATAAACGCATTATCTCAACTCATTAAATAACACTCTATCCATCTTTCCATTTCCATTTCTTGCCTATTTTTTGCTCGCTGTAATGAATAAAACAATATGCTTTTAATATTTCAGCAAGTGAAAGGTTAAAAAGGGTGTAGGATTTTTAAATATGTTGGTATGTTTATAATGCTGGTTGCGTTTCATTTATGTAGAACTTTTAGTAGAAACTGGAAACAACATCAATAAATGTAGCATCTCATTATTATTACTTTCAGAAAACCAGTATACCAAAAGAACTTTGTAACCGACATCAATAGTTATCCTGTTGATGTTTACTTCAAATGTGTGAGTTGAACTTAAGAACTAAATATGTTCACGCTTTTAATGGTTTTCCGCGCTGATGCATTTTTATTGAACCTTAAATAATTGATTTTACAAAGTTTATTTTACAAACAAGTTTTGTTTGCAGCAATGCAAATCACGTGATCACTAATGGTAAAAAACTTGCTGTACCAAATTCAACCAAAGTTATATTTCAATAAGTTTTAGTATTCACTATCACTGAAGCCATTACGATCCCAATGAAGCTACCGACCGAACGAGGCTGT
>JAQIWO010000878.1:0-11840 GCA_034695405.1 Entomobrya muscorum | reverse complement strand
TACGAATGAAATGAAAAAGTACAGTGTTTAGTTGATTGCAGCATCACTTTCGTATTTAATAATACTATAATTACTACAATTTGTTTTTTGTGATAATAAAGCTCAAAGCATACCTGACCAAAGTAAAATTGAACTGGTTGGTCCTCAGAGAGTTAATTAAGGTTAGCATCTTCGGAAGACATGGCAATAGGATTTATGTTAGATAATTAGTATCCGATTTAGGTTAACTAATTTGTAAAATAAAAATTTAAAAAAAAATTATAATAAAACGTTGCAACGCAGATATCTTTAAAATTAATGATGGAAGAATATCATACTTTTACTTAAGTAGAGCACAAAACATACCGAACCATCTTTTTACAATATAATTATCTTGATATAATATACCACTCACCGGTTAGCACTTTTCATCGTTACTTCTAGACATCAAATGGTCCTTTAAAATGTCAATTTATTCATGTTTGGTTTCACTAACTTTAGTTCTGGTGATCAAAGAAGCTTGTTCACAATCACCCAAAGCGTATTATAATATTGTTCTCATAGCTGCCACTGAACAGCATAAGTGTCGCAGAGGTAAAGACTTACAAAACTACTCAGCTTCTACAGCAAAACTTATGCACATGCACAAAACTGCACAATTTAACTGATCCTAAATTGATCTGGAACTTTCTTCATTCCTCAAAATGCCGCGTTTGTTACTAATTAAAATGTCTTCCATATTTGCATGTCGAAATCCTGGAGAAGGCAAACGGATTTCGTAACTTATTCCACAATAAGGACACACGCGTGTCTTGGTAAAGCATATGCTGCACTGCACGTGGCTGTGGCACTGCTTTTTCCACGGAGATAATATGCTAAAATACCTATTTAAATTTATCCACTCTACCCCACAAGACGGACAATTTCCAGGTACATTATACGGCATTGCTAAATGAATTGTAGAACTTAAACACAAAATAATAAATATAAGTGTAGCGGAGAATAAATAAATATTAACATGAGGGAACGTTGAAAAGTAGGCTTTTAACGGTATAAATCAATTTTTTTAAATAGTTGCTTTGAATCAATTTCGTTGCTAGCACATACGTTTGGTCTACGGTTAATTTTTTACATTTAAAATATATATTTTTTTGGGTAAAAGAACAATATTTTTTGGGGTTAAACCAAAATATTTTTTGGGGTGAAACCAAAATATTTTTTGAGGTTCCACCAAAATATTTTTTGAGGTTCCACCAAAATATTTTTTGAGGTTCCACCAAAATATTTTTTGGGGTTAAACCAAAATATTTTTTGGGGTGAAACCAAAATATTTTTTGGGGTGAAACCAAAATATATTTTGGGGTGAAACCAAAAAATGTTTTGAGGTTAAACCAAAAAATGTTTTGAGGTTAAACCAAAATAATTTTTGAGGTATAACAAATATCGGTCGGTTCTACGTTTAGAGTAAATGATACTTATATTACACGGTCGATAAGAATCTTTATTAGGGTTAAGAGTAGTCCTGACCATGTGTGTTAATGGGCAAGCAGAATTTTTTCTCCTACCGTGTCGATACAACTATTTGATTTTAAAGAAATAAGAAGATAAGTTTGTATAAAAGATGTTTTTGAATTAATGTGGTTTAGATACTGGTAATGATTTGGAAAATATTGAAAATATAATAAAAAAACATTGCTAATGATTGCTTCTTATACTTTGCAAAGTAGTTTTATATATTTATTAATATTGGTATAACTGTATTCAGAAAAACGTTGGTAAATAATATGTAATGGTCAAACTGGGATTACAAATAAAAACTTATTTAATAAAGATTTATTTAAAACACCGAAAACTAAAAACTCCAATTTTGTTGACTGCTGCAATTAGTGGTTTAGATTCTGTCAGCATGGGACGCATACGAGCTCCACTGCACTTCTTGCCGTGATAAATGTAGCAACGTTGAGATGGGTAGAGAAGATAAAAACGACCACTGACAAGTTCGACGTTTGTTGTCATGCAAACGCCATTCGGTGCTAGAAATTCTTGACATAAATCCTCCATTTCATCACCACAGTACTGCAGCATCGTCATTTCGTTTATGTGTAGAAAAGTCGTGTCATAAACCTTGGTTGCAGACAGCTTGATCCTTTTTGTTGTTGTGTTCTGCCCTCCAGCGAGGCCAAACAATACCAACAGAAGCAGAAACTTGCCCATTGTCTCCTTTTACTAAAAAAAATGTTTGCAGATTAAAAGATTTTTTGGCATATTAATCCCTAAAGACTAAAATATAACAGTCTTGTTAACTTACCGGTTTTCAAAATACAATCCTTATTGAACCAGAAAATAAGTTGGATACGCGATTGTTCGTGTGCAGCTGTAGCTATAAAAAATGTTTAAAAAGTGATGTAAAAAGGTGTTTAATAACAAAATATAGTAAAAAATATTCAAAATCATAGTTTGCTTACATTTTTTTGTATAAACAAGAGCACAATATTGCAAGAATGTTCAGATTTAGTACTTGGGGATATGCAGATTCTAGACCGTTGTTTGAACTACAAATTTACATGATTACTTGATCAGTAATTCATTGAAATAAAAAAAGCATGCAAATATCTCGTGAATCGCCACAATTAAATGTTTTGCTTAAAAAATAAATGAAACATTCGTTTAAATTACCCAAATTGATGATAATTGCAAGACCAGGAATATAGATTTGCTTATTAATACATCCGATTCTTCGTCCTCTTTAAAAAATCAGAAAATAAACGACAACATTTAAAAACCTGTTCCAAACAAAATTTATGCAACACTAAATCGTTTTTAAATTTGACTTTCAATTTGTTTGTTTTTTCTCATCAAGGTTGTAGTTTCTTTTTTAAACCTTCCATAAATTAAGTCTAAAGGAGCATTTTTCATGCGTGAAGGAGTTGGCTTACAGAGTAACAACCTTTCAGTTCAAAAGGTTAGTCAAAGCTTAGTTTCTGTTCTATTGGTTTTCTTCAACACCATTTCTTTTTAAAACATCAACAGTAACCCTATTTTATTATGATCTACGTAGACTAACTTTAAAACAATACAGTCGTACATTAATATACGTATTAGCAAATTGCAGTAAATCCTCACATACCTTACCAACCATTTATGATTACAAGACTTGCTAAGCTACAGTGAACTCTACTTATACGGTGTTTGTGAACCTAGCGAAATCAAGGCTAATGTCAGCGTGTCCTACAAGGTATTTATTTACTTTTTTTTTAATTACATATATTTTTTGCGTTTGTAAAAGCTGGACGGTTTTAGTCACTCTTAATTTTAGTCGAGTAAAACTTGTTATTCTGCACTAAAGCTTTTTGTGTAGAAGCAATGTTTCATCCTAAGCACATTATCTGAATAGTCTTGAATTATTTTTTACCACTCAATATTTACTACCAAATGTTACTACTGTTTGTGAATTAACCTACACTTCAATCTTGTGACATGAACTGCGCCTAAAGGTAATTCCAGATTAACAAATATAAAAACGATACCTTTAAATATTATAAGTGCGTTGGTTTGTTGATGGTTGTCCTGAAAACAACAGAATAGATGTTTGATAAATTATGACCATTCGTTTAAGTTGGTTAGATTACTTGAACAACTCTTTTTCCTACAGCAACTTTCCTACAACTCATCAACTACTCCAAATTTTATTCGCTGTATGTCTTCAAAACAAAATATTTCTCAAATACAAATAAACGGCGTGTTCAAGATCATTTGAAAACAATTTCAAAATATTATTATTGAGTAAAATTAAGATCCTTGGTGATAGGCTAAGCCAAAGAATGTTTTTACATTACCAAACGAAAAAATATATATGAGATATAGAAGCGATAGGTACCGAAAAGGGCTGTAGCGTTCTAGTGAAATAAATTTATTGGGATATAAATATATTGTGAAATAAATGGTGTCAATTTTTTTTCAAAATAAACTGTTGGTTGAGACCAATTATATCAAGATTGTAATAAGTTAATTTTAAATAGTAGTTTTTAATAGATTTGGATAATATAACTTTAAAAGGTTTGAACCACTTTAATCATTATGACGTGGTTTATTTATTATAAGACACAAATTTAAATAGGTAGTAGCAAACCGTCGGCATAGTTACAGCAGATGAGTAGAGTGATTGGTGTGGTTACCTGTAGTGGTAGTCCTTGCCACCTTTTAACCGTTTCCAAGATACAAGGTCCAGAAAACGAACCCGTTGTCTCAGAAATCCTATTGTTTTGGTTGCCGTCTATAGACCAAATGTCTCGATAGAGGTATCAATCGTTATCTAAGAAGAAGAAGATGTGGTTTTCAAGTGTTATGAATTTTTGAATTTCAAAATCTGAGCAAAGTCATAGGCAAATTCAAATGAAATTATCTGGTCACGTTTCTAAAAATAAGAAGACTCCCAAGGCTTCCCCTAAAACTTTGATGAGATTTTGAAAATCAAAAATTCAAAATAACTCACTTCTATCTCGAAAACGGTTGAGAGGTAGCAAGGATGACCAGCATAGGTAACCACACCAACCACTTTACTCATCTTCTGTAACTATGCCAACGGTGTGCTACTAGCTCTCTATGTTTGTGTCTTATAGTAAATAAACCACGTCTATTATACAAGTGGAATTTTTTATGCAGTGTGGAACAAAAACGAAAACAAAATGATGAAGTAATGGGTAAAATCAATAAATTGCGGAGCTAAAGACTTTCAATTGTAATCAAAATACACTTGCTTACTTTTATTTTTAACTCACTATTAGTTATCAGTACGTGAATACAACAGTTATACAAAACTAAACCCAAACTAATTTCATTTAATAATTCAAACAATGTCAAACCATTTTGTGTTACATTTAAAACATTTTGCTCATATTTTAGTAGTAATCACAAACCAGAATTTTGCTTTAAAACAACGGCATTTTCTTGCTGAATAACAAGCATTTGTTTCAATATTTCAAGTTTATCCTCTTCAATTTTGTTCCTTTTTGACATGGTCGCATTAATTCTAGAAAGCTGTCGCATATGCTCTTCACTGATGGCTTCGCAACGCTCCAGTAAGACTCTAGTCGACGTTTTTCGATCAAGCGATCTCTTTGGATATCTTGTGCGTGGAAATGCCTTACTTGACACCGGAGTGGCGATCCGCAATGATGAATCTAATAAAATAAAATTACAGGTTAAAGGAGGCCTTACATATTTAATATCAAATTTTACAGTCATAAAATCCAAGTACTAACCAATTTTTTGACAGGGTGTCCATGAAGACGTGTTTCCCGGTGTATTGAAAGCCTCTGTGGGTAAAATAATCTTATTAATTTATAAAAAAAAATAAGTAGCTTCGCTCGCTACTGAATAGTGACACGTACGTTTGTTTTGATAACTTTGTGCTAACCTGAAACATCAGTTCCAATTCCTGCATTCACAAGATTTGTGGTCAGCGTATTTCCGGCAACTTCGCACATCTGTACATCGCAATTATTGATTTTATCCATCGCAGCGGTACCTTCATCAAGATGTATGTTAATTAAACAGTTGATGTCTTACATGCTTATGTCGACTAAAATCGTAACAGCAACAAGGAAATTAACTGGATTGTCAAGTACAGAAAGAGTTTTCATTCCAAAGAAATAAATAATTAAAAAAAGATTACAGTAGTTTATTTTATGACACAATAACCTACAAAAAGTTTCTATTGGAGGACAAAAAAGCTTTACAATTTGCACTTTGCCTAAAATGCTTTTGCGCAATACCATCTGCTATCCAGATGCAGATGAAATGTTAAGCTACTAAAAATCTTTGAACTAAGATTGAAACAAAATGCGTCTCAATGGCATCCTGAAAAACACTAAAAAACCCTCAAAAATCCAGCAAGTTTAAGCTTGGATTATGGTTATATAATAGCATTGTTTTGAAAGAAATTATGAAAGCTACTTTTAAATAAAACTGCACAAAAATCCACTTTGGTACTGAAAACTATTCTGCAGTCATTCACAATGTTAACGTTAAATCGTAACTCACCGACGTCTCTTTGGTTTCTTTAGCCAGTATTGACGCAGAAAAATTCTAAAAGAAACCAAATTATTGTTTTTAGTCTACATTATAGTTATAGTTAATATTTTATAGTTTTTTGAAACATTAGAACTTTGAAGCAGTATTAACACTAAATCCACTTACAAAGTTTTAAAAGAGCAGAGGTTAAAAAAGAAATCAAATGCTTTCGTTGGGTTGTATATTTAAGGAACATAAACATAATTTAGAATTTTGCGGCCAGGTTTAAAGGGTTCGGTATCTTTCACTACTGTGTAACGTACCCCAACCTTTAAAGTTCAACTCCACTATGGTACGAATATACTTTATAATAAAAGAAGCTGCTTTATTTGAGAACTGAATTTTTAAATGGGTTATGTAAACATATACGGATACTTTAAATGATTTTTTGAGCTTGCCTGTTTCCTTTCAGAGTCCTTGGTAAATGCAAAGAAAATTTCCAATCTACAATTGATTTAAATTAACTATTCGAAAATCTTGAAGAGTTTTGTTAGTTTTGGTATTCAGGTTGACTCAGTTCAGTTGCTAGAAATTATAAAAATCCAATGGCGTAATTTGCGACGCAATCTTTTGAAAAATTAAATGAATCAGCTACGTAATTATATATTTTTTCAAAGTTTTACCGATTTTGTGCTTTATGTTCAATATACGATTTTGCCGGCCAACCTCTGTCTGTCAATCCAACTTTCGTAAAACTGGCACAAAAGTACTAGTCCCTATACACGTTTTATTATGTATTTTCTCGATATAAGTCAACTCAACGATTAGGCCAAGTCTGCCTGGAATCTTTCTGAGATTGCTGAACTCTTACAAATATGTTTTCAACAAACGCTTATTGTTGTTTTCGGACTAGCATAAAAAATTAATAATATATAAAGCAACACAATAAGTAACTAGTTTTTATGTATTTATTCGGCTCAATCAGAAAGAATTAAACATACAAAATAACATTTAAAATCTTTAAATTAAATACTGAATACTATGAAATTAGTTAACCCAAGATAGTAAATAATAAAGTAAGAGTAAGAGTAACAACAAAAAACCCTGGAGTGGGTCGGGAATCTAAATTAAAAACAACCTTTGACGATGAAAAGTTTGTTGGAATCTTTAACGAATAATTGTCAGTTTGGGTGGTGGTCTGGCTTGCGTTGTTAACACTAGCTGTTGGGATAATAATGTCTGGGTAGTAAACTGGCTGCTTTGTACTTGTGAAATTGATAACCGGTTGACAAAAGTAATTATCCTTGACTTTGTATCCGTTTTTGCATTTACATGTACCAAATATTGGACCTGACACTGACAGCGGGCGCTGAACCGGAATACATTCTGCAAAATTTACACAGTTCATTGGATACAGCTGGTCTCTCCCTGATGAAGCAGTACATGGTTGTCCAACAACGCTTACACAGGTTTGGGTCATTCGATCATAAGCTACCGCAAAAGATTTGCTACGTTTGTCTGGGTTCTGAAAACGATGTTTGATAGACGTGGTAGTTCTACATTCGCATTTTTTCTCAAGGTGATTGCAAGTTTGATCTTGCTTGCAATCGCTGTCTTGAATGCACCTTGGTTCCGGGTCGTCAGAGCTTGAGGCAAAGTGTGATAATACTATAGTTAACAATGCAACAAACATAAGTCGACGAAAATGTTTTGATAGTTGTCCTTCCTGCATAGTAAGAATTTTACATTTAAAAATTTAATTTTTTATGTTTACATTTTAAACAATAATAATAATAATATAGAATTTAATTTCTTACCATAGCTTCACAGTCCCTTTTAAAGGCAAAGATTTACCAAATTCCAAATACTTAATACAAAAAAGTAACAAAGCTTTACTAGTACTAGACTTTTATAGTAATTTAGTTACAAAATAATTGTTATTGTTTTATGCTAAGAGGTAACAAAGGTTCGGAAATCAACGTAAAAATTAAAAGTAATGAATTTTATACAGGTATTATTTTCTTGTAATTTAGTCATCCATTGGCTTGTTGGCTTCTAAAGCAATAGTAAACAGATCTTTTGCTACTGTGCTTCTAAAAATGTCGTTGTAAATAACAGATTTCACAAGTTTATCTGGTTTTCTGCAAAAACAAACAACAAAACGATAAAATGTAAAACTTTTTACTTACAAAACTGATTGTGTTTAGAAAGTATTAACAAATACTTACAGAGCTAATACTTGGATAGCTTTTATCTTGATGTCTTTGCTCTCTTTTCGCTTACAATTGCTGACAAATTGAAAAAGGTTCAAAGCCACATCAACATCATACCAACCATGTGACTTTTCGAGTAAAATCTTTGTTAAAACTGTCCACATTCCATGTACATCATATTTGTCTGATGCCTTAAGAAGTTCAAATGCAATGCTTGAGCATTTCATCGGTTCTCTAATGTCTTCGTAATAAATAAACTTTAGAAACGCAATGACACCAGCTGTTGACATATCTGAAATACACATTTTATTTTCCTTTGCTTCCCGAAATTTTCCAAGCAACATTTGTTTTAAAACTGTTGATTTAGCTGCAAAAAATTTAAACAAACAAACAAGTTATATTACTTGATTTTTTTATAAAATGAATTTTATGCGTGTGATTATCTCAACCTACCACACAAAAAATTCTTGTGACACTGGGTAACATCTCCATCTTTTGATATGATTTCAAAATCTGAAAACATCATTTCAGTGAAAATCGTCTTATCCGTATGATATGGTGGGGAGATAGCATCCTTGAAACTGATATAATTATACGATGAAATAGTGATACTGATCGTCAAAGTATCTTGTAAAATTGAGTTGAGTCCGTCAAACTTTGGCATATGCACATTAGCCTTCATATAAGTCTTGTGCGACACTGAAGCGTCCCCACAACCAGCTGTAGCTGTTAATATTGGTGTAAATCCTGTAATTAAATGTTAATTTAAAATATACTTTGTTTATTGACAATCAATTTAAACACTTGAAAATAAAATACCCAATTGTATCATTACCCTTTGCTTTAAGTACAGTTTTGCGATACGCGTTCGCATAATAATACGTGTCGTTTTTTAAACTTGACAATGTAAATGTAATATTTAAATTATCCGTAATATTGCCATAATTTAAAACTTCATGAATATTCTTTAAAATGTCTCCATCCAAAGTAATATCAACAGATGATTCCAAAGATGCCGTGGTTGCTGGTGTTATTCTTACTAAAATCAAGCTTGAAAATTTAGAAAATTTATAGTTTGTAAATAATATGATGAATGAGCAAATCAGTTCTTGTAAAGAAATAAAGGGCTATATATCTTACCAATTGGCATCTCCATATGCTAAGTTATATGCCTCTTGAAACTCATAAAACACACTTAGACTATTCAAGCTGCTATCGTCACAACGTTCTAGGTAAACTTGAGTTTGGAAATCTAATTTTTTTTCCGCTTCCAACTCCGCACCTGATAAAGCGATTTTTTTGTTTTCAACTAAATAAAACTTCATTTTTAGATTAATTTTCTACACCAAGCATAAAGAAATAAATTATAACAAAGACGAAGATTTGGATAGCTATTAGCCGACAATTGATTTTCACTATTGGTGCCTTAAAAATACCATACACAGTTATCATAATTAAAAAATCTAATACTAAGACAAACTTACAAAATTTTGCTAGTGTTATACAAATTAATAAAAAAACATCTTATCTACATTTAAACCAAGACACACAAACTTACAAATGAATTAAAAACATACATCTTATCTACATCTTAACCGAGACACACAAACTTTCTTGTTTCTTAAGAACAAGACTTTTACGGTTGATGTTGATGCTTGGAACAGTTTTAACATCTACAAGCCAGTTTTCAATCCTTTTCTTCGCAAATTCTACTAGAATAACTTGTTGTAAACTTGACTGGTGTGTCATCAAGTTATAGCAGGTTAACTTTGGGGGGTTGAAACTATTTAAAGTGTATGGTCTTTCACAATTAGATTTCTTCCTATATTTCTTTACCTGCGAAATTTTTTTTTATCATTTTAAACATATATGTATGTATGATATTGTTTTACTCTGCGATTTTAGATTTACTTACGACGTGAAATTACAAATAATTAATTTATAAGAATAATCAAACTTAGTTTATCTTTGCAAAATCAACAACGCTTATTTCAAGTGGAACTTCTGGTTCAGTACAAAACATAGTTAAAATACAGACAACGTTACAGTTAATTGCAGAAGTTAACTTTTTTAACATTTCAGACTCATTAAAGCGTCCGGTTTTCCAAAGACAATTGTACCAAATCTTATTTTCCTCATCAACAATATCAAATATAAAATACGGCGGTCCGTCGTGTCTCTCTAATTCTGAAATGAGAGGAAAATTGTGCTCATTTTCGCACATCTCAGCGGGGATTAGCAAAGGGCCAGAATATTTACAGTAGTCATCTGCTATTTTTTGTTCTATGTCACGGCATCTGCTTTCAAGTAAATAGTTAGAATCAAAAGAGGGCAACTTTCGTTGGAACGAGAACCAACTAGCGTACTTGTCAAATTTATAGGACGAAAATGTTTTTAAGACCCGATAGCTTGTATCTTTTTTACTCAATGCGGGAAAAAACTTTTCAAAATTAATGTAAAATAACGTCGGAAAATTTTCATCATAAATTTGCAACACACGCAGAATTTGTCCAGTCGCATACACTGTTTTTGTCTCCCTTCGTGACATGGGAGCAAATAAAATTTCTGGGTTCCATTTAGGTTTATAAAATTGGGTGTAATACTGGAGAAATTTATCCTTATTTTGTATTATACACATATGAGTGCCACCCATTACTAACTGAATATCGTTTCGCATTAAAATGCTTACGTAAGATGTTTTACGAATAATGTTCCCTGCCTTTTCAAATATGGTTAATGGATGCATTTTACAGTACTTTTCCACATTGCTTCGTAAATTTATACTGGAGAAATTTGAAGTAACCACATAATTCTCAAAACCCGACCGCATCTTTTTTTTACAGTGCGTTAAAACAATAATTGATCCAGGCACTACATACTTATGTTGTGGCAAAGTTGTTTCAGTCATATAAACCTTAACTGGCAATGGTTTACATACTTCTGCATCAATAACGTAAATCCATCGAAATGCAACAAATTTCTCAAGCAATTTTCTTTGAATGTTTTCACCAACCAAACAATCGGTGTCTTGTTCAAACGTCTGTATTTTGTATCGTTCAATTCGACCCGCAAACGTTATGACGCCAATGACATCAAAGTATTCACTACTTTCAAGTCGAACAACCGTTTCTTTTTCCGGTTGATTATTATTAATTACTGCATGTAGTTCGGTTGGTAATAAGAGCCTGTATAAATCATCAAATAATCCTGATTCCATTTTAAAAAGTATACTTTTGTGTGATGAATGCTTGAACAAGTAATGATATCGAACAGTATGAAACTGAATTTTTAGTTCTAAATTCAAGAACATTTTATCTGAGAACAAGCCACGATGAAACGTTTTGCGAGGCGTCTGAGGTAAGAATTTTGTTATTAAAAGCCTGTCCCCGACTTCCACTTGATTATAAATAGTGGACAAACCCTCATTGATTGAACAAAAGGCACAGTATCCTGAACTATCAGAAATAACAACTAGTGGGATAATTAAAAGTGCAGCATCAAATGTTAATACGTCTATTTGTTTCTCTAAAGATACAAATAAAAAAATACATTAGAAAAACACTGGGACACAGGTATCAAGTTATCTTTTTAAAATCTTTCTTATGTGCCTTACTTGCAACAACCTGAACATAAACT
>JAQIWO010000877.1:0-11840 GCA_034695405.1 Entomobrya muscorum | reverse complement strand
GGACTCTTCTTGCGTCACAGCCAATAGTCTGAATACTGACATTGCAAAAAAGCAGCATGCCAGCGATGCATATCCCAAAATAAACTTGTCTTCTGAGTTCAAATAACTACCAAGGTTTATCACAGAATATAAGCTAAGAATGTACAAACCTACAAGATAACATAAAATATTCAAAACGCTGTCCCGATAAATGGAATTATAAACCAAATTAAAAATGCGAAGCTCCATATAGAATCTACAAGCACGGCTAAACTTTGCATTGCCACTTGAATTTCGATCGGACGAAAGAGATTCAGAATAAACTTTCACGCTCTTCATATACTCATTTAAACAAATGGGCGTCAAAATCAAGGAAACCGCAATTTGATTCGAAATTTGACTCAGCATAAACAACCGTACAGAGAAATTAAACAAGATTAGCAAGATGACTGTAACGGCTGATGGCCAAGGTAAAACAATATTATGAATGAATGAGCCGGGCGGTAAGAAAGTGCCATTTTCTCTGCACTCGTGAACCAAAAAGAATCCCGTCGCTATTGGATTGCAGGGTGAGCGAAAGAAGGACACCTGGGACAAAAACGGAATGACAGAGGCTGTTGGCAGCATTGTCTGTAGCATGAATATTCCAGTTTTCTGGAGAAAATTTAGATCCACCTCCTTTTTCATCAGGATATCACCTGTTAAAGTCAAGTAAATATAATTAAAATTAAGTCGACATGTACTGATCGATTGGCTGGGAAAGGAAATATAAGTTTTTGAGGACGCAATTGCCGCCCAAGTGTATTTAGATAGGTAGAAAACAGCAGCATGTAAGGCAATTACGCCCGCAAGAGATTTTAACTATTTTTCCCAACCAACAAACCTGTATGCATATTTGCATAATATAATGTGTGCATACCTTCTTTCTGCTTTTCTTCAAAATCCAGCATACCATTTAGAAAGGCGACGGTGTCCTTTGCGTGTCGAACGTGATGGTGGAAGGATCGACATGCGCCAATTTAAAAAAAAATGCACTGTAGCAACGCCGATAGGGGCAACGCCTCGTACGTATGAACTGTTTGTATGACAGAGCAAAAGCATTGAAACCATGCCATATATAATTTGAGATGGATCGTCCTCAAAGTTTGGGGTGACTTGAGAGCAAATCGAAATGTTTTGCTGTCCCAGTAAAAGCACATTGTACCACCAAGGTCCAAATATCTTCGGCATTTAAGAATTAGTTCTATAAATCCTGTTCTTCGTTGTCCAAGCATTTTTACTGGAATTAGTTTTGCTTAAATTTAAACAGTTTTCGAATTTCAAAACAAGAAGCAACGAATATTATAGCAAAGAATTTGATAGCTTTGATTTAAATTGTAAATTTTTATATACGACATGTACATGAGATTAAACCAGATCATGAGAAGCGTCTGCCTTATTTAAGAATAAGGTTTACACTGACAAAATAAAAATGGAACGAAGCTCGAGGCTTTGTCTTTTCTGTGTCGTTTTATTTAGAAACCATAAATTAGTCAGGATCTTTTGCAAGATAAAGCCGCGCGTGGCGTTCATAAATAAATGCTAGCTTATGTCAAATCATATTTGCACATATTTCGATTCAGCCAGCAAAAAAAATGTAATAACTATTATGGTATCAACAGTAATATTTTATAATTCCATTTTTGTTGTAAAAGATTATTTTCAGATCCAACGGCAACTTTTCTGTACTTCGGTTGATTAAATCATGAATAAAATACATATTATATTCATGATTTAATCAATTCTAGTCCGGCACTCACGTTATACTAATCGGGAAAAAATAAACATTTTCATATGACTATTGGAATATTGCATGGAAGAGCTCACGTAAGTTGACTTATGCTAGCTATTTTTTCTGCTCCGTTTTAAGTAAAACCCATAAATTGGTTATGATCTCTTCTTTTATGAGACTAAGTCACACGTTGTGCTTATAAATAATATACTAAAATGTTAGCTTAGGTACTTGGCTTCTTACAAAAATGTATTTGGCACCCGTCTTTCCAATGATAATATAAAAATATAGAGGTAATATTATTATTATCTAAACCGTAAGTCACGTAATATAAATGGAGTAAAAATACAATGTGTTTGTCTGCCTTTCCGAATACTAGCTGGAAAAACGTAAGTAACAAGACCCTACTTATAATGGTCAAATGAAAGATACAATAGAAATGTACAGGTAAAGCCAAGCTGTTGGTTTCATTATTTCTTAATAACTCCAAGCCAGCCCATTTTTACATGCTTGCATGCAAAGTACAATAGCACGAGGTGCTTATAAATAAAATATTTATTAGATTCAATATTCAACTACATATATTATATATGAGAGCGCCTCATAACGTATTTTATTTTATGCCGGCTCGAATTTTATTCCCTTATAAATTAATTATTGCATAAAACAAGAATCTTAAAATTGCTGAAACGGCAAAAATAAGTCAAACTGGCACTGTCTTCACTAATGATAATGAATACAGATTGACTTTATACCAAAACTCCCATTACATATACCAAATGAAATACAATATTTATGATTGCATATTGCAGATAATACTTGACAATAGGACGCCTATACAAGTTGTCTGAATGAAAATAATGACGACAAAATGACATTTACGTCAGCCAAATATGAGTAGCAGCTTTATAGATAAATTTGACAAGCCAGAAAACCATAGTCGAATAAATTTGCTTTTAAAGTTACCATGGTTTAAAAAATTATGTACACAGCTTTTGTGTGCCCCTACTTAAATAATGAATAAGTAAGTATGGGGTGCGTGTGGGGACCGAGTACCTTATTGTTAGCTGCTAACTCTTTGCTAGAAGTAATGATATAAATACAAGCAAAACTTTAAAAGTGTGAAATTGTAGTGCTAATACGTAGTCAGTACATGTATTTTACAAGCAATGCATCAAGCAAAGTTAGATTGAGCTCGTATGCCTAAAACAAACCGAACAAAACTAGTTTTTAGCATACGTGTTTACGATTCAGTATACGATAACCACATTTCTTAACGCAATAAGCTGTACTTGATACGTAATTTTTTTTCAATTTTTACATAAGTGAAATTATTATATTACTGCATGCATGGAGCCCACCCACTCAGCAAATTTCAAGGAAATAACCGAGTGCACAATAGAAGTTCCCTCCCCCAGTTGAACCATTCATAAGTTCAGGTTTCTAGAAATACCCGGGTTTGCTGAAGACACGGATACCGCTCAAATTGTCATCCAATTAATGAAAGTCCTCCAAATCGGAACTATTCCAGACTTCTACCTGACAGTATTCCGATTCGATGACATGTGTCACTATTCCTCAAACACAAAATCGATGCACTTCTACTTGGGTGGTCCTTTATTTCTATAAAAATATCAGAAATGGCAGTAAAAAATGTCATAAAAATAAAAGAGGGTGTCGATTTTGGAAAACGGTACTAGGTATAGGGCTGTCGATCTGCCCCAAAGTAATTGGAATTATTGCGCCATCTGTACACTGCTTTTTTTCGTGACATTTCATTTAATTTGCTTGGTTAATATATGATTAAAAAGTTCATTGAAACTTCCAGACGTGTACATTAATCCAATTATTTTAATTCTATATTCTTCAGACTTGCTGGCTGCTTCGAACAACAGAGGAGTGAAAGTTGCATTTAAATTTAGTTGATTTTATCTAACACCCAAAATTAAATTGCAGCCTGATTCTATTGATTATTTAAAACTTTCATTCTTGTCGCCAGAAACTGCTAAATAAAAACATTTTAAACTCCCATTTAGTCTGTTTTCCTCAAATTGTAAAGAAATGTAGAAGCTCTAGGTCAGATTTAAAAGCTTCAGTTATTAAAACGGTTGTTAGTAATTTAAATTCGTTTGTCCCTCGTACTTTACGTGTAGTTGGAGCAATTACATGTTTTAACCCGTCATTGTGTTGACCAACCATTAAGGGAGCAACACTCAAAATAAATTGCAACTTTTGTCTGAATATGCTTTAAATTTTTTATAAAATGAAATGCTATAAATGATCTCGTTACCTTAGACACCGTTTCAGTTTAAATCAAAATGTTGTTCTCCGAGGATCTCATACAGACGCTCATTCAACATCTCCGGATTTGTGACATTTTTGGCTCTCTACCTTACAAATGGGATCCCACTTTGAAAAAAATAGTTGTAAAAAACTCAAAATTCCAGAAAAGATTTCGTTCGCGTCTCCAGCTTTCTACTTTCTACTTGGCCATTGCTTTTGTCCAAGTGGCATTAACATGGAAACAGGCGAGCATCGCTGTTCACTGTCACAACGCCATGTTTATCGCTGATTATGTGATGAACCTCATCACCCAAATATCATGTTACAAGGAGAGGGAAAGTATTGCTTCATTTTTCAATGGCATGATGTCTTTCGAGAATCAAGCTAACGGTAGGTCTTTTAAAATAAACAATAAACAAAGAATTGAAATTAAAATTAACTTTAATGAAATGCCAGAACGAAAATGGAAATACGCAAAGGGCAGCTTCGAAAGCAAAGCTACAAAATCTCTGATGCACATGCTGTCAATCACATCTATCGGCGTTCCGCTATTTTACCATTTGGCGGTTCTCTACAATCCTTGCTTTCCCATGCATGTGGGATACTGGCTGTCTGACGTTTGCAAAGGACGTTTGGGCTCAACGGTTCCATCCAATAAAACATTCTGGGAAATGATGGTGAAATGCTTCATAAGTTTGATGTCCTATATGAACTGGAGCTTTCTGGTGTTTGGAAATCTGAGTAATATCACGACAGGGATCTTACTGAAAGGTCACTGTTTGAGGTCATACATACGGCTATATGAAAGGTAAGTCAAATAAAAAGCGTTGATACTTTTCAAACAAGAACTCGGGTTTATATAAGAATTTTACGAATATTTAAAGCAAAATGCTTGGCACCAACACGACAACTGGCGACTTTAAGAAGACGGCGCAAGGCTACCGCGAAATTCAAATATTTTGCTTGACCTACCGTGACCTCTACTCCCGTCATTTTCTGGTCACCGTGATGATCTGTGTGATGGCCATTGAATCAGTAAGTATCTACAATGTAGTCAAATTCGGGAGTAGTCTGGAGACGGTACAGCTCATCATGTACGTTTGGTGCATGCTTGTCGGCTCATTTATCGTGGTCATCATTTTTGGAGTACTTGCGGACGTGAATCGGGTCTCTCTTGAGCTTCGGAAGAATCTCAATAGGCATCTAAGTCTGAAGAGGAATCGATGGTATTCCAAGTTTTTTAAGAGCTGCAGAGTCAATAGGATTTATTTTGGAGGGACGAACTACCTCGATCAAATGACGGGGCTGACAATGGAGGATTTCGTGTTGGCTCAAACCGTCAATTTGATTTTGCTTGAAAACTAAAAAAAATATTCATTTCTTTACCCATTCATTTCTTTACCCATTCATTTCTTTACCCATTCAAATCTTTACCCATTCATTTCTTTACCCATTCAAATCTTTACCCATTCATTTCTTTACCCATTCATTTCTTTTCCCATTAATTGCTTTACCCATTCATTTCTTTTCCCATTCATTTATTTTCCCATTCATTTCATTACCCGTTCATTTCATTACCCGTTCATTTCTTTACCCATTCATCAACTTACACATACATTTTATTCGGTCTAGACTGAAGCCTAAATTAAACCCTGAAACCCTGCCTGTAATTTTGAATCCATGAATTTCCAATCTTTCACAATAATAGTGTAACACAAGTTTTGATAAAATCAAGTAGTTATTATCTTTTCCCATTCATTTAAATATATTCAAATCTTAAATATTAGATTACATAGCAATAGTTTTAATTGTGTAACAATTGACAGCAGACCTTCTATTTTAATTATCCCCACTCCCAGGCGCAGAGTAAAATAAATTTTGAAAGGCGGAGTAGTCATTCTCCAATACTTTCAGTTTCTGGAAATGTAAATGGTTTTGATTTTACACCCCTTTATTTATAAATCATGCCTATGCATTAAATTTGTTCATAGTATTTTGTATATTTAAACCGATAAAACAAAGCATGGTTATCTTTTTTATAAATTGGAGTTAGTATGATGCATTTGCTATGAAGAGCTTCTAATATTTAAGATAAAAACATGCTGTTAAAATGATGGTGGTACGTTAAATATATCAAATTCTTAAACAAACGCCAGTGCAAAATTTCGGAGTACAGTAAATTATGCTGTATGTGTGTGTTTAAATATAGTTACAAATACTTGCTTTTGTAATACTTGAAAATTCTAAACCATGCTTACGTCACAAACAAAATCTAATCTATATCAAAATTACACAAGAGGAAAAAATTCCAGTCAATATTCGATTTAAGTTTCAAATGAACGATTTGTTATTTTAACAGTAAATTTACTTGAACAAGATTAAACTGTAACAAAACCGTAATTTACAATAAGAATGTACGTTATAAAATCACAAATATCTCGTCAACGCTTTACCCGTTTTTCACGAAACTTGGTATAGGGCTTTGAAGAAGAAGCATATATCTTTTTAGCCCAATTGGAGAAAGTTGAAAGTTAAAGGCGGTTAAATGGTTAAAAAGTGATATTGGAAAACTGAAAAATGGGAAGATATTTATTTAATCTGAAAAAATAAAAGAATGCTATTTAAATGAGTTTTGACCAGATTGTAGATTCGATTTTTCATTTCCTCATCATCTTCTCATCCTGCTTATTTATTTAATCAAATATCTGTGGAAATTCAAACTAAAAATAGAGAAAAATGTTCTGAAAAATTATTTTTGCAGGGAATTTGAAAAATGTTATATGCAATGAAAATTTATCTCTACATCTTAAACTTAATTATTTATCTTTTTTAGTAAATCTATTCTTAAAACAATTTCAATGATAATTTTAAAAGGAACATTTAAAATTTTAAAAATATATCCAAAACGTTTAAAAAGCAAATTATCAGTAATTACTACTCACATGCATACATATTATTTAACCTTCAAACTAAATTACCCTTTCCACGAGTGGTCCCTTCATGCCTTCTGGCACTTCTCGCTTGTAGTCCACCCATAATAAAGGATGCTTTATACCGCCTCCAAGAGTTCCAACGATGACATGCCCTGTAAAACAGTAAATCACAAAAATTATAGTAACGCGTAACACTAAAAATAAGCGATGCGTAACAGAACAACCAACAGTATAAGAACGATTAATAAATCAATAATTTTTCGAAGTACACGTGTATTTAAATTCCTGTGTAAACTTACCACTGACAGGATCCCTCCCCGCTAAATTCGTGTAAGGAACAGGCTTAATTGTATATTTCTCTGGAAAATTAACTCTTCTACGGAAGTAATTCCCTTGGCCCGGTTTCGGTAGTTCCAGTAGATGCTCCTTGAACCTCGAAAAACGAACGGATACTCCGAGCAGTGGACTAGAAGTTGATGACGCCGCTATAACTGGTAGGGTCCACTCATTGTTGAACAATTTTGTTGCAGAACACCGCTCTCCAAATCGCAGCAGTTGACTAATTTTCAGCATTATGTATCAATTTGACTGCATCCAGCTCACCATTACACTCTACACAAGCAAAAGTCAACATTCCATGCTCCACAAACTCCAAGTCCGCAGACAATTAGTAAAATAAGCTTATTTCAATTTCACTAGTTTTAAAGAAAACTTATACTTTTTACGCCAGTTGTACACATGCAACATGGATAATATTATATCAACACAATTTGTTGAGTTTTGAGATGTTGAGAATTCCAGCTGAGGACTTATGAAACTCCCTCGTTCTTTCACAAACATCAACACATTTTTGTGAATGAACTAACCATGCAACTCATGCAAGCAAACCGCAGCGGAGCAATGCATTGAACACGAGTTCTTTTTCTTTTCTATGTAGTTTTGTTGGTGAATCTAAAATTGTAAATTGACTGAACGTCACTAGCAAGCAATTTGCATGCAAAGTAAATAGTAAAAATTAGTTATGATTTCACAGATTTTTTTACAATGAAATGTCAAATGAAAAGTTTCTAGCCCATGTACATGCCATGCCATACATAATCCTACCTATAACTCATCATATCAGGCAAAGCTTGAACTCATATAACTTTCATTTTAACGCATACTTTCCTTATTAATCTGGGTTGATTCGAATAGCAAGGTATTAATAGCATATTATTGGAAAAGTTATTCTATCAAATCGCTTGTCGTTAGTAATGTCTAGGCAGTAAAAATCACTAATCAATTCCACAAATCTCAAGTACTACCACTAACAGCGAGCAGGAGCAATGCTCAGATTCTCAAAGTGCCCCACCATATTATACCTGTATGATGATGCCTTTCTTTTGTACTTCACGACACAAACCTAAACCTTGCTTAATCTAAAACCATTAATTTATGTGTAGATAACTAATATAAGGTGTAGGTAGAATGATTACTTATATATTACGTAATTACAAATAATGCTAATAATAACACCGAGATCATGAAAGCTATTGACAAAAATCACAAACCCTTAGTTTAAAAAGACCATGTTTCTTCATGCAGCAAATCACTGTGCCCATAAATTCAAAACCCATAAAAATATATTAATTAATACTGACCATGTGACCATTCCAATCGGGTTTTTACAGCTTCGAAGTCGCTGCAATAGATAACAAAAATGGTAATTCGACATGTTTTTTTATAGTGAGGATGAGGAAGTGAAATGGAACATTCCTGCTCCTACATGAATACTACCTCTATCTTTATGAAAGGCGGGTTCTGTGGTCAAGTTAATTTATATGCAAAACATCATTCCATCAAACTGACAAAAACCGTTGTTTCTAAATATATTATATAATATTTTATGAATGAGAAGAAAACATAATTCAAAAACTTGAGATGAGCATTAAGATTTTTAAAGCTTTAGATGGCCGGGGAGACACTAAAAAAACTCATTCAAAAGGGTTTTGTGCCAAGCCATCTATAAAATTAGATTCATGCTGAATCTATATACCCACCCGTTTACCGATTGTTTAAAGCACTATAAAAGCTAGCGATAATAGGTAATAAAAATATGTCATTTATTTTTTTACAGTCTTACATCCCATGATTTTCTCGCTTTCGTTTTAATTATACGCACATTATGAAAGAAATGTTAGTAGCAAGCCAAGCAAGCAAAGCACAGTAATAGTGAGAAACGGATATACAGACTGCTAAAAAATTATTTCTCAAATTTTATCAGTATGAATGCATAACTCTTAATGTGAAAAGTTATTACTTTTATTACTGTATGCTAAATGGAGAAGTTTTTCTCGCTGTTAAGGTGTCGTATGTCAACAGCAGCACAGCAAGAACAAAAATGCCACATTAAATCTTCCTCGTGGTGAGCATTTGTTGGATCACAAAGCGTTGCAAATTGAATGCCGAAGATTTCTCCGAATAGAAAAAGATGCATTATATTTTTTATATGACCTCGATTTAATGGTTTAAGCTCATTTTTATAGCGATAAAGTGCACGAAGGAATTCTTTTAGCCTCTCAACTTCTATTTTCATTATATTTTTCCATCTACAGTAAAATAAATTCTACATCAACAAAACCGATCAGTACTACTGCCTATTTAAATGGGCTGCGTATCTTTTAAACCTGGCCAGAAAGAGAGTTTGCTCTGAGATAGATGCTGACTGCTGACTTAAGCTCGTTCAGGGCTATTATTTTTTTAGATACAAAAAAGGTACGTACATTTCTAAGTTGATTCACATTGTGTTATAAAAATATAGTAACTGATTTGTTCAAGCTTTTAGTTGAGAAATTAAAAAAAAATTTTTTATACAGAATATTCAACGATGGAGGTCTCAACGGATATAAAATTTTCTCCGGAGGATTTACCTTTTGAAAGTGATCCGACTGCTGACGTTAAAGAAAATTATCTGAAATTACGACAGAAATCCAGTGATCTCACCAGAAAACGACCACGGTTCAACAAGGTCCCAAGCAGTCTCAAGAATTGGTCTTCCAACCTGTCAAAAATATTTGCTGAAGGAGAGCTGGAAGTTCAATCACTTTTAAAACAAGGCCCGTGCGACGCAACAGTGGTCTCCAGCATTGTTTCAAAAATGGTGAAAAGGCTTGTGCGAATTAATAAAAATATGATAAAAATAGCTAGCAAGAGCAATTTGTATGATTGCGTTCAGACGACACGTGTTACTGACTTTTGGACGGTCGTTAAAAAGTTTTTGATGAGGCTTTTCAAGTGGGCTGAATTTTACCTTGTGGCAATTCTTGGTCAGACGCATGTCATGCCAGAGAAGAAAAGTTTAGATGTGCAAGATGTGTTAGATCACGCTCTGGATTTACTGTGGGGAATATATGCGTAGTACGATTATTATTTAGTTAAAAAAATCAACATGAAAATAAAAGAAGGTACGTTTTGATAGTTGTATAGGTACCTTGTATGCTATTTTTATTTTTTACTAATTTACGTAATATTGTGTACACAATTTCATGCGTATAAAAATTACAAGCCGTAATATTCTACGTATAGTAGTAATAAGCTACAACTAGAAGAACAATAATAAAACTATCTTGTACTCGCTTTGGAAGATTGATCGTGTAAAGCTAACTTATTCAGTACCGGGGTCCATGCGACAGGGGGTATTCTGTACTTTGATTCTGAAATAAAGTAAATACAATTTTAGATATTTAGTTTTTCACGTCACCAGCATGGGAATGGGTACATTTCAAAACCGCATAAGTTTGGCTAATTACCTAACACTTCTTCAGTTATTGGTGCATTCCACACTTCTTGAATACATCCATCAGCTACTTGTAGCAGTCTTTCCAAATTCTCGCATAATCCAATCGCTGATTCACTTTGATCGAATTTCCATAGACTTTCGATCGTGTTGCTAGCATCTGGTTTCAACTCATTTTGAATTTTGTCGATAAGATTCCACAAGTGCGCGATAATGGCTAAATGTTCATACTTGGATCCTTCCTTTAGAGAGTAGAGTTTCCTTTCGTGTTTTCTCTTGTTCTTACCAGACCGGTATGATTTTCTTTAAAAGTAATCAAATAAAATTAATGTAAGTATTGATTATATAGATTTATTTTTAAAATCAAAATTTTCCATCAGATCCACTTACCCAGAAGCATTTGAAGATGAAATACTTCCACTGGTTGACGAGCCACTCAAAAAACTTTCCGTGTCGGAAAACGAGTCCCCGATGCCGCCAGCTTCAGCAAGTTTCTCGGCTTTAATTTGCTTGACAATACGTAGTCTTTGAAGTTTGCTGTCTAAATCTTCAACTGACTGCTGAATAACTTCCCTTTGTTCACTACTCGTTTCCAAGAGTTTAGGTTTAACGGTTTCATCCCTGAATGTTTTTCCTAACGAAGGAGATTTCAGCGACAGGGTTGATGCTCGTTGCCACTTCTTGTCTTTAATACAGTAGTAGACAGCTTGTTGCATATCGCCCATGTACGACTCGCAAATTCGAGCAGCGTCTTCATACATTTTTCTGTCCTCCAATTGGAGAAGCACATCAGCAAATATCTTTTTCATTGCATCTTCATTGCATCCATTCTCGTACGCAATTTCCAAAACGAATTCCCAATTTCCTGATTTTGTGCCGGATTCAATAGCCTTACCAATATTTTCAGAATCCCTGTACAAAATGCATGCGTCCAATAGCTTCCCTCTTTCTTCCAAATATTGTGCGTATGAGCATTGTGACTCCCGAAGCAAGAGTCCAGTATCTTCTCCACTCCGTTCGACAACGCCACCTTCATCATTCCGAAGCTTTTGGGTGAGAAACTTGATAACATCAGTGAAGAGACGATGTCGTTCCATAT
>JAQIWO010000876.1:0-11841 GCA_034695405.1 Entomobrya muscorum | reverse complement strand
GACAGCAGAGAAGAGGTGTACAAAAATTGGTTTAATGGCCTTCCAATATTTTGAAAATTTTGTTTGTGATGTGGATGGAACATATCACCCTTGGATTTTTATTTAATTATCTTTAAAAAATATGCAAATCGCAATGAATAAAAAATGCTTTTACAATGCAAAACAACGTGAATGAGAGATAAACGTGTTGTTTTGGGTCGAAATGGAAAAACATAACGGAGCATTTTGTGATGGAAAACCGTTACATTAATTACATATAATTTAGAATCCATCGTAAGTAGCCGTTACCTGTGATTATGATTTTTATGGAAACACTCTTTCATTTTATTCGGAGACCAGTAGACCACTCTAGTCTAAAATGTGGTGGTCTGGCCTGGCCACCCTGAAATTAAATCAATAAATGGTTTGACAGTGGGAGATTTTAAATCAAACTCAATTTAGTTATGCTCGCGCAGTATAGGAATTTTATTGGAGAATTCAGCAATTCTTGAATGCGAGCAATAGAAATGATTACTTTAAAATCTTCCGGTGCAATTGCATAGCCGCTTTGGTTTTAGGTATTGGACACATCCACTTTAGCCAAGTGGATCACTTTGCATGCTACTAACAATAAGCTGTGTGTGGCTATATTTCACGCACGGAATGTTTTTCTCCTATTTTACGAGTTTGGTTTTCTCTACAATAATTCCACAGCAACACCTCGTTGTGGTCATTGGACAGTGAACATTAAGGCGACAAAATACGCTTTTGTTGTCAAGGGCAATTGGACAGTGGAAACACCGGTTTCGGACAATTCGGAGGCTCTCTCTCTCTGCAGTTTACTTTTTTGTTTGGTAGATAGGTAGTTAAGGAAATTGAGCGATTGATTTTTTTCCCTCGCGAGAGTGTTATTCAGGTGGACACAAAAAATGGACACTAAAAAAGCTTTTGGCTGTGGGCCCATCAAACATCATTACCATTTTCAAACTTTGTCTCTTCGCTTTTTTAGCTGGCAATGGGCCGTGAAGAAACGAAGAAACAAAAAATTATTGATTATTTAAAAAAAAGGGAATCGCTGCCAAGATGAATGGACATGACAACACGCCAATATTGAAAATATAAACAAATGTTTCGAATAGCTTTATAAATTTTGAAATTTTTTCAAGAAATGTATTCCTGGCCTGGCTACCTGTCTAATTATTTATTTAAGAGTTTTTGTGTAAAGACACGCGATTGACGAATGGATGACCAGTGGATCCAAAAAACAAAATAGATTGCATGTCTTGTAAAAAAAAGACAGGAAGGAAGGCAATGTTTTTTTGGGAATTTTCAATATTATTCTTCAGAAAAACAACTAACTCACCAGTGGTCAGTTTGTCGTATGGCGGATGGCCAAGAAAAAACCACCTTTTTCATTTGTCTGCATTATCCCACGTGCTGAGAAAATTTATTGACGTACCAAAATAAATTGAATGAGGAATAGAATGCAGAATAATAATAATAATAATAATAATATTCGTTTATTGTCTAAAATGGATACCTTAGTACAAAGTACATTCAAGGAATTAATTCCAATGACATGAATTTTTACACAGATAAAATATATATTTTTTAGTAAGGCTACATTAATCATATATCACAATGGTAGGCAGAGCCTTAGGTAGATTATATCCATACATACATACATTAAGAGTAAGCAATGAATACACATAAATTGGAGGAGGAATTATTAAGTTATAAGCGTAGGCTTTGTGTAAGTTTGAAGTTATAGTAAAGGAGATATCGTATTATTATTAACAACATATTCAATACATTCAAGATATTCATTTAACGTGTCATCATCAATTTTATTAACGTACTTGTTACACTGTAATTGAAGAATGTGACTTAGTATAGATTTTTTAAAAGTGTTGAGAGATTCTACACGTCGATAAATTTTTTCAGGCAGGTTAATCCACTGATATACCGCATTGTATCTTAGAGTATTTTTCCCCCAAAAAGATTGTGTGACTATATTTGGAGTGAGATATTGACAGTTTCTTGTGTTCTGAGATGCAGAATTAGCAAAGTTAAGATAATTAAAGAAGTACCCATTTTTAGTTAAAAAAGTACATTTATAGGCAAATAATAAGGTTTCGTAAAGGTAAATGAATTCAGCAAAACAGTATTCTAGTTTAGTACATGTGTCTTCGGTGATCGAATCATATTTTCTCTTGTTTAGAATGAACCGAGCTACAGTTTTAATTATCTTATTTACTTCATACATATTTTTCTTACAATTATTACTTAGGTAAATTATCGACCCATAGAATAAATGTGACAGAACAAGTGATTCACAAAGAAGTTTTCTATCGCTGAAAGTGAGTATCTTTTTTATCCTGTATAATCTAGATAGTGACTTAAAACATTTACCCTTTACAAAGGTGGTGTGGTCTTTGAAAGTCAAACATTCATCAAAAATAATACCCAGTATTCGTAAACTTTTTACTCTTTCAATCTCCTCATTGTTAATACATACATTTATATTCTCAACATGTTTAAGCAGGCAGGGTTTGGTAATGAATAGTATTTTAGTTTTTTTCACATTTAATTGAATTCTGTTCATGTTCATCCATGCTAATATATTTTCAATGTCAAGCTGTAGATTATTTATCATATTGTTAACATTTTTGGGAAGATCTGATTTGACAACATTATTGTCATCGGCATAGAGGTATATGTTGTCATTATTGACACATAATGGGAGATCATTAATGAAAATATTAAAATAGAATGCTGAAGTTGCCGAACCCTGAATGACTCCACATGTAGTTTCCTTACTTCTAGATTTTGTAGTTATACTATTAGCATGAAGTTCAACATATTGAAAGCGTTCCCTTAAAAGGGAATTGATAATACCAGACTTGACACCATACCAGCTAAGTTTTTCTATCAAAATATCCCTGTCTACTTTGTCGAAAGCTTTTTGCATGTCAAGAGAAAGTATACAGCTAATTTTACCATTATCCATATTATCATAAAGCACATCAGTAATGGCACTCAAAGCATGGATAGTGCTGGAACCTTTCTTAAAGCCAAACTGTCTATCAGATATAAAATTATTTTTATCGAAATAACCTATTAACTGTTTCAAGATACATTTATCCAATATTTTTGTAATGACTGGCTGTATGGAGATTGGTCTTGTTTCATTTGGGGATTTAGGTGATTCAGTTTTCGGTACAGGTACAATCCTTGCAACTTTAAGTTCTTTAGGTACATAGTCATTTTCAATAAATGTGTTGAAAATGTAAGATAATGAAAATACAAAATTTTCTGAGTTCATACAAAAATTGATCATTTTATTAGATAGACCAAGAGGGTCGGTGGAAGAAGAATTTTTATTTTTCATATTTTTCCATACATCTTTTATGTCGGTAGGAAGAATAGGATTAAGGAAAAAGGTTTTATTATCAGGGTTAATAGAAAAAGGTTTAGAAGGAAAATGATTCGTACCATTATTGTCAGCAGTTGATATCGACACATAATAATTATTAAGGTCGTCAGCAGCGATCCCTAAGTCAAAGTTTTTCTTTTGCTTGTAAGGCACCATACGATCCAATGCAGACCATAGGTCGCCTTTACTCTTTATATCTTGAAAATGATTTTTGGTATCATTTACCAAACTCTGTTTTAATTGATTCTTCATAAAGAGTAGTTTGCGTTTGTAAGTTGGTATAGGCCATTTTTTATAGACTCTATGGAGTTTTTTTCTTCGCCTTATCAAGCTGTTTGTGTATCTGCTAGTAGTATACATAATAGATTTTTCTTTGACTTTCTTATAAAAGATGGGACATACTGAATTAAAAATGCTGATAAGCTTGGCATAGAAATCATAAAAGTGATAAGGAAGGGTAGAGAAGGAAGATTGGAGTGAATGTATTAGAAGTGTTTGATTTTTATAATTTCTACACATAATAGTTTTTTTACATGTTTTTTTTCTCTCAAAAGGGAGTACGCATTCAGTTATGCTGTGATCAGATATTATACTTTCAATCACATTACATTTAATAACTGCAGTGTTACTCTTTGTAAAAATTAGATCTAAGATGTTTTTTTCTCTCGTAGGTTTGTCAATATGTTGTTTAATACTATGAACCGAACAGTATTCCTTAATATTATTGAGGTATTTGCTACGTAGATTGAAGTCACCAACACAAATAAAATCATGTTTACTTTTGCTCAATAAATTAAAAAGGTTTTTTATGAAATTGTTATCATTTTGTAGGGTAGATTTAGTATATTTGGGATGTCTATATACATTTGCTAAAATTATGCTTTTATGGAAATTGAGCTGAATTTTAATTATTTGGTATTCTATATTGTTATTGTCAGTAGTATTAAAGTTTGCCGGAATGACTTTTAGAGTGTCTTTCAAAATTATGCATGTACCTCTCATTCCTTTACTTGTAATATGATTATAGATAATGTTATAGCCTGGAAAGCATAATGGTTCATGATTTTGCTTAGTTAGAGATTCGGTTAGACATAAAATATCATAATTAAACTTATTTAAAAGGTTCAAAACTTCTATGTGTTTGCTGTTTAGAGAGTTAATGTTAAGATGACCAATTTTAAGATATTTACATTTAGAAATATTAGTATTATTACTACTTATGTCGTGCCATCCTCCATTTGAAAGTGATCTGTTGGTGATGTTGGAGTTGGAGTCGAATTTTTTTGTGAGAGTAAGTTGTCGTCGAGCTCCTGGCTTGCTCCTAAAAAAGATTTATCCACTCCTTCGGTTCTTTGCTTCTTGTTCTTGTTATATCTTCCACGATACGATGACTTTGAGGTTGAGGGGAGTGCCCTTTGTTGGGAGTCAAAAAGGATACCATCATCTACTTTGAAAGTTTCTCCGTCTGTAGTTTCAAGACATCGCTTTTTAAAATTGATTTTGGATAGAGTACCACTATCCCGTAGTTCAGCTTGTTTTTCAAAAAGGATGGCATGGTCACGCCTCATATCTTCAGGATTGTCTTGTTTGATTGCTATCGGTTGCTTAACTTTGCGACGATTTGCATACACAGTATTCCTTTCAGATAGGAGTTTAAATTTAATTCTGATCGGTCTGTTGTAGTCAGCCACAAATTCACCAAAACGAAAACATTCATCCGGTATGATAGTAGTTTTCGTAACGTCAAAAATAAACTTGGAAACTTTTTGCAAAAGTAAGTCACGAGACTCATTGGCTTCATCAACTATTCCCATGAAGATCAAATTTTTTTCTCTGATTTCAACAATGAGATCATCCTTATCTCGAGTCAGATTTTTCACTTGTTCTTTGAGCCTTTCATTTTCTTTTTCTAGTTTTGAGATTTTATTGTCTTGTTTTCCGACTGATACTTTCAGAAATGTCGAGAGGTCGTCAACTTTCTGGTCCAGGTCATTTAAGCTGGTTTTAATAGTGTGTTGTATGGATTTGTTAAGTGCTGTTAGTAAACGAAGTTCAGAAGGTGTGAGCTGAGCTTCTGCTTCATCACCCGACATGTTAATTTGGGATAAACTACTAAAAAGGTGATAGTATATGTTATAAAAAAAGTGAGTAAAAAAGGTTTGTTAAGAACGGTAACACACAACCTCTCTGCTTGAAGGCTAGTAAGGAAGTGTGTGAAGGCTAGTAAGGATGAAGGCTAGTGTGTGAAGTCCAGAATTTTTTTTATTATTATTTCGAGTGGTCAACTGGTCAGTATTTTTTTCTCGATTATGTCATTTGTCATTACGCTGTCAGCGTCATCAGCATTTGGATTAGTGGCGCATACACTCTCATTTGAATGTGGAGTAGAGGACCCGCATATTTTTTTAAAATAAAAATGCTCAATCTTTCAGCCCCATCGTGTTGACCACTACTAGTCAACAGCAAAACAAAACTCAATTTATTATGTTTCCTATCACATTGAATAAGGCGTTATTACGACAACAACTTATATGCCCAAAAATGAAGGAAACGAGTTGCAGGTTATTTTTTTCTGCTCAGGATATGAAAATAATTAATGAGTTTGTTGCCTCGCCGACGACTTGACTAACAGAGGAGTGAAGTCTGCTAATCTTAATTTAAATATTTTTTATCACCTTTTTTCAGATAGGAAATATCATAATCCCATCATCAACGCACTCACTCACTCGCATAAAAAAATATATATCATTCATTTTTATTTCCCCATTCATTCCTTTTTTTCTACCCATTTGACCACAGAGTCCAAACTGCCGACTGTGAAGTTGCGTGAATACATATAAGTGAAACGGAATTCTCCCTCGATTAAATTTCGCTCAATTCAATCCTCCACAAAAAACGAAAAGCCTTTTGGAATATGCCGATGGTCAATCAATATCCTCTGGTCAAGTAGTCCAGTTGTTTTTTCTCTTTATGGATATTCGAATCTCCCAATAGAAAATAATGCGTTTTCACACGCACACTACACATCATCATCTTTAATCCAGCTTTCAATTCCAATCATCATGGATTTTTCGAGTGAAAACACATGGAAGAAATCAATCAATGATCTTGCTACGATTCTACCACCCTCGTCCATTTATTTTTTAGCCGTCATCATCCCTCAAAAAAATATATCCATTTCCTCATTTTTTTATTTGAGTCGGTAGCTGAGCATAATGAAAATAAATGGATTTGTAGCAAGAAAATGGAGAAAACGCCCCATTAAATTATACGCAATGCGTCATCTCAAAATAAAATACATCCAATCCAATCCACATGTCCACTCTACTTTTTTTTTATCTCATCTCCATCATTTTCCTATCAATAATATCGACAATTTTTATTACGGTACAGGGAAAAGGCCTACGTAATATCCTACAGTTTTCAATCAGATTAATAAACGGGAAGTGTACATAGCAAAGAGAGTGGTAGAATCTCGCATGTGAAAAGCCACTCTCTGGAAAATGTTGAAGATAAAAAATACACAGCGATTATTTTCCTCAGTTGTTCGCACTGCTGGACTTATAGACGAAAATGACATGTGGAATTGAATGGACATTTTAGAAGGAGCAGCGGGGGTGTCCGGCAAATAAAAAAGGTGGAAAACAATGTAAATATTACGAATTAGATTCCATCAGGTAAAAAGAATAAAGAGTGGGACACTCACTCAAAAATGTATGTGTATTCATTCAATTTACTTCTAGCACACAAAATGTTTGAAGAATAGGGTATGGTCATATTTCCAGGAAATAGCTAGTTTAAATAATTTGTAGATTTAAATTCCAAAAATTATTTTTCAAAGAATTATGAAAATTATGTAAGCGCGATTCAAAATTTTAACTTTTGTACATAAATTACACATTCGAAACTAGATATGTGATAGCTCTAAGAAGTCTTAAATTTAGCATTTGTAATGGGAAGTTTTTATTGCATGGGTTATTACAAAATGATACGTTTTTAGACGCATGGAGCTCTTAAAAATTCCGCATGCGCACATGGAAATTCTAAAAACTTATTTTAAAATGTACTATTTCATTGCATTCTAATTTGAAAAGTGAATTCAAATAACATAACTACGTATTTTAGGCTAATACGTTAATGAATCTTAACATATATACAATTAGTTTAGCTGTCAACTTACCATTAAAGAAGCTTTTTATTAATACGTCAAAGGTATTAAAAATAAAAACTTAATTTGTACTGCATATGTTCTCTATATCTTTTAAAGTTTTTGTTTTTTGTTCAAATCACTGGTTTCACTGACCACCCCTATTACCAACTACTGTTTAGTTACATAAACAAGTAACATTTCCATTCTTCTCCTTCTCCACATAATATTTTTCCTCAATCTTCCTTTACGCCTTTAAGTTACGTTTGGTCGATAAAAAAACCCTTTTCTGCTCCACTCCATAGGAACTCCAATAATGTAACTTCAAACTGGCAGTTCATGTTTTGTTGTGCAAATGCAGCAGAGTCTCTCGTTTTAGCAAACAAGTTTTCTTCATGACACGCACACATACACACCAACCAACACACACAATATTTTTTATGATATATCGCAAAGCCGCACAACATTCTCATCCCAATTTTCTGACTTGCTAGTGAATCTACCAGGAAAAAATCATGTAAAAATTTATTCTCAATTTCTTGATGGAGCACACCTGGGCTCGCACTCTGTCTTCTTCCAGCAGCCATCCAAAAGCACACTATGTGGCCTGGCCTGGCCTGGCCGTATACAAATGTTTAACAGTTTGAGTATCAAATTTTGTTTGAAGAGTCAAAAAGCAACAAAAAAATTATGAGGAAGTGAAGACAAGACACAAGAGTTCACCAACTCATATACATACACACATGCACACGTGTATACTTTGAATAAATTATTTTGTAAGCTTATGATGATCACAAAAAAATTATTCCTGTTTTCTCATTCATCTCAAATTACTCAACAAATTTTTTGGGTAAATAATATTTAATAAAAGAGAAAATTGTAAATGAAAACCTGACATGAGAACATGTAGAAGCTACTTAAAGTCCAATACATGCCACCCACACCTTTTATAGTAAAATATAGTAGATTCATACAGGAAACTAGATGTGGGAATGCACTGGGAGATTCCAAAAGGTGCGCACGAACTAACAAATTTCTTTGAAATATGTAAAAAAAAAATAAAGTCATGAGAGCTGAAGGATTTCAATGCATTGATCAGAGAAGCTGGAAGCGGTATTTTCAAAATCTCCGGGCTATGATGCATAACTATACGAAACTCGTTTTTTATGGGATGATCTTGATGCTGATTACTGACAGAAAAGTAATGTTCCGACAGGATAATAAAAAAAAGTGTAAGGGAAAACGAGTATGCGTGGGTGGCTTGGTTTGGTGGGATATGGTGTTTTTATTTTGATGCGATAATCATCAAAAATATTTTGGGGGAAATGACGAGATGTAAAGCGAGATGAGACGTTGGATTATGGGTGTATAAGTAGTAGTAGCCGAATTACACTTGTTTTTTACAACAAGACAAGCTATGCAAACATATGCATAATGATATCTACATATCTGGCTGTCACGTAAATATGATATAAAATAATATTAATCTGTACTTGAATTAGAGTTAATAAAGTGGGCAATATTTTACGGACATTTTTCACTGGTCGCGGGATACTTTAAAAACGAAAACTTAGAAGCCGAAGTTCAACGCTGCTCAAAGAATTAAAATTAAAATAGTGAATACTTTTCAACAAATATTACAATTTGAGTACTGCTTTAACTAGTTTTAAATTGTTACCTGCCTAAGTCTTTCCATAAAAACCATCCAAAAATTATATTCTTTCTTTCCAGCCTTATCCTCCCCACCACTCCTGATCACTTATCTTCAGCCTTATCTTACGAGTCTTAACACACTTTTGCACTGTCGAAAACAAGGGAATAGATACCAATATAGATTTCTAATTTCTCACGATATTATGCGCTTTTGCAAGAAAAGGGCCAAAACTCTCGAGTAAAATTCTCCACTTTTTTTTCTCCCTCCAACTACTCCTGTCACAGAGGATTATCGACAACTCTAGATGCCCCTCCAAAAACACTACTCCATTTTCACCAGAGCTCCTCCAATTTCAACTGGAGAAGAAGAAGGAGAGCATGGGCCATTATAATGAACATACATGGGCCACGTAGACAAAGATGGGCAACGACACCAGAAAAAATAACTGAAATGCGGACCATCACTTTTACTCTTTATTCCTTCGTGTTCTTCTTCAGCTCCATTTACTTTTGTGCAAACAAAAAGCTTAAAGTTTCAATGGAGGAATCCCCACTTTCTCTCTCCATTTCGGTAGTTTCCCTCCACTTTCCTATGGGGTGGATGTGGAGGGAACAAAAAATACTTCTCTCTCTCTCTCCCAAAGCTTTGGACACTGACACTAACAAAGTGCCTTATAATTGGAACAAACAGCCGACCATATTCCCTCCATAATTATATTACTGGTGGAGTAGTAGAAACGTTACAATGTTTTTTCCATCCATGAATGGCAGTTACCTCCAAAAAATATATAGATATATATATATAGACATATATACAGGCTTTCTAATTACTTGAGTCTCTGTCTGACTGTCCGTTTTTCTCTGTTGGCTGTCTTGTCTGGAGACATTAAGCTCAAAGGAATGAACACCATCTCAAAACTCTCCAGAGGTCTGGAGGAAATGGTGCAAATGGGAGCTAAATGGAGGATGAGAGAAAGAGTATGAGAAGTGATGTGTGTAATATTTAATGGTAAGTGCTCATTACACTGCTTGTGCTCCCCAGAATAAAACATTTTATTGCTGGAAAATGTTGACTGCTGATTGCCAAATTTTATTGCTGGACTTAAATATTTCAAGTGAATTAAAGGCCATAAATCTGGGAAACCGTAGAGGCGGTAGAAGAAAAAGATAGGAATTTAAAATTATTTTTGGAATGCTACATGCTCGGGTCTGTCGGGCGAGTTTACAGCGCGTCCAAAAGCTATCAAAATGTTTGTTTTACAGCGAAAAGTGGCAATGTTTACTAGGTAATTAAAGTATTTAATAATAAATGTTTCTGAACGGGTCTGGAAAATCTTTTTTCCCATATATTTAAACGGGATGGCGCCAGAGCTGTTATGCAGATTTAATTTAAAATTACACAGGTTTATGCGCCATTTAACATTTTTTCTACATTTCGGGATATCAATTGTAGGTCTTGGGTTACCGGAAGATTCTCCAAACCTGTATTCCCAAAAAGCAGTCTCAATCCCATACAATGTTTAAAGCGAGCATAAATCTATTTTTAAAAGCAATAATAAATCAAATGTAGCGTTCAAAGAAGCGCTGGAAGATAACGTTTAACTTTAAAGCAAGCTTTTCTGGTCAGTCACTGCGAGCATGATTCAATCACCTGTCTTCCCCCTGATTAAACATTACTTCAACTGAAATGCGTATGTGTGTGGGAGAACCAGCATATATTTTTTTTGTATTCGCAAATCTCGCTTTCTATGCTTTTCGTTTGCACAAAATTTTTAATAAAATTCTCGTGGATAGTCGTCGTGATTTATGACTTTGCATGCAAAAAAATTCGCATTCCTTTTTTACGCAATAATATTTCATCTCTGATGACGACGAAAGTGAATTAGATCACCTGACTTCTCATACAAGCTTAACAAGCCACACAAAAATGCTTCTAAGTCGTTTGCCCAACCGGCAAAAAATAAAACTTTGTTGAATTCATTCATTTATATTTTTTTCCATTTCATTGTTATACTTATTTTTAAAAGAGGCTCATCACTAGGAAAAATAAGACATCGTGATTTGATTGTTATGTCGTGAGCACTTGTTTCTCTTAGCTTGTCGTGATCACCGGCTTGATCCGGTTTTAGAAACTTATATTTTTCCTCCTTACAAAATTATAGGCTTTTGTAATGTAAGCTCCTGTTACACACTCATGATGAGTAACAAGTTAAGCAAAAATGATGATGAAATTGAGTTTTAAACTTTAACAAAAATACAAAAAAATTTAGTTGATCACAACAGCTTTTCAACAAAAAAGTGAAACCTTTATATTGTGGACTTAATGGCTAGTACAAATGAGCCAGTGATTTACATCACATTTGATTTAGTCATTCACATGAAGTAATTGAAATGACTTAATAATAAATAGGAACTCTGTAGAGGAGCACAGCACAGAGCTCTCGAGTTGGAAGTTTACACACACAGTAAATCGGATTATCATTCTGGCTAATCACCCTAACAAAATTCATTTAGTTAGGTGTATAGAAAAAGCTAATAAATCTTTCTTGGTAGCAAACTCATCCAAAAAAAATCATTGAAAAATCATTATGACATCATCCTCCAAAAAAACGCTGACATGATTAGC